>JBCFYV010001001.1:33379839-33446468 GCA_039000515.1 Timema cristinae | reverse complement strand
TGAGAAATATGCAGGGGTTGCATGCGTGTTATTAAAATGTCTGCTTTAAACAGCACTGGAAAATGTGACGTTTCTGGCAACAACAACAAAAAGAGGCTAACTAATAGAAAAAGCATTGTAAGTTTTTAAAGTCGACACCTTACCTCATCGGGTAGAGTATCTGTCTACTGAGCTATAGGTCCGGGTTTTCCGATTCCAGGCATGAACGGATTTTTTTTTTGTGAAATGTGGTTTTCTTCTTTCATAGTGATAAATTAACGGCCGCAGGGTTGAGTTTAAATTAGTATAAGTCGTGTGTTGATATAATTAGTCGGTTCATAAAGTTTAACGTTAATATCTCAAATTAAATTTTAAAATTATATTTTTTAGCTCTTTTTGGAAATTGCCCTTTATCTATTGTTTTATAGTTGTTGTTTTTGCAACAACAAAAAAATCTCAATCGCCCTTTGGGTCCACTTGGGGGAAAAAATTTTATCAGAGCTTCATATCCGATCTTCTTTTTTTTTTAATTTTTATTCATATACTCTTCACTTTTCCATAGTCGGGTGTGCCTTATAAATAATCTCTTTAAATTCCTTGCTAGCATGAAAAATCCCAGTCATGTTTTTACAAAAAAACTAAAATATTTCTGTCATGCAGTATAAACTTAAACACTGACGGGTCTGTATGCAAGAACCCCACTGTGGATGCTAATTGGCCACTGGCGGGGGTTTTACTTGCGTCATCACGGGTTACTAACCACACTATCGGTCCATCAAGAAGCCCAGTTCAGGCAAGACACGTGGCGGGGTTTTTATTGCAGCCTCGAAACGACACTCTACAGGGAAGAGAGTCACAAACCTTACCGCGCTTATCGTAGCGCGTGGCAACGCCCAACATTCTTTCCCGCGTGATTAGAGAAAAAGCCATTCAAAGAACGCGTGTGTATTGCCGCCTAATGGTCAAAACCCTGGATATTTTAACAAAAAAAATAAGGTGGAGGATATACATTTTAAGATGTCAGTTTTATGGCTAACGACTTTAGTTAAGCATCGCTATTCTTATACCCTAAAAAAAAACAATCAAATTTAAATTTCACTAGAGAAATAATAACGCTAAACCACCAAACTGATAAGCATATACTTGCTACTAATTAAAATAGAAACTAAACGTCGGCTACGCGTGTTGACTCGGCCTGATTTTGGTCGGAGGAACAGTAAAAGAAAATTACAACTTTTTTTTGTGGCCAACATTGATAACGTTTTACTATATTATTATTGTTATTCTATAGGTATTGAATATATCTATTAAAAGTGACACCTGTAGATCACATGACTTCATGTATGAATACCTATATTAAAACTTTTTTTTAGTAACTTTAGTAACTATAACTTTACTCTTCTTACTACCAACATTATACAATAGGGGAGCACCGTCCTATCGTCCTATCCTATCTAACACGAGCCCCCCGTCACCCTTATTTTTATTATTAATTATTATTTTTATTATTATTATTATTATTATTATTATTATTATTTATTAGACCGCGTCTTTACTACCCGTTCGGGTTATACGCACTTACGCTAATGTGTAATGGTAGGGTGATTGTGAGATGAAATGAAGGACCTACAGTTTAACGTGGAATCAGAACCACGATGGAGGCCTGGCATTCCTTACATTCACAAGTTGTGATTAATACACGTCTTGTCAGAGGTGAAGGAAGGGTTTGGTAATCAGATAAATTTGTGCGGGACCGAGGATTGAACCCTGGACACCACCACAGAAGTCAGACACCTTACCCCTAGACCACCAGGTCACCTAGTTTGATTATTCTTTTCCATTCTTCAACCACGAATTTGCGGGTACATTTATTTCCTCTATATTTTGACGTACTCCCCATAACTTGTTAGAACATGCTGGAATCATGGGTAAGTGGTCACATTAATTAGGAATATAAAAACACTATATTATAAAAATATATTTCACATTGTAATTTGAACCAAACTCATTTGCTTGGTTTTATTACATCAGACAATTGAATATTTTTGACTAAATGCTAACATCAATAATACTTAATAAGCAACTCTTATCTTAAAACTCATCCTAAAAGTGTACATGAAGAAGAGGGTGAATTTAACTTGTTAAAGAAAGTAAAAATAAATTCTGAGGAAAACAAAACAATTTTAGTGAGTCCGGTTGGTATCGAAACCCAGTTGTCCAGATTAGAATCAGACGTGCTAACCTCTCGTTCAAAGAAGATCATATTTGATGAGGTAGAATTGTTGCTACCGACGATTCTTCTAGAAACCCCCCTCCCCTGGTGCAGACTCATCTGACGAAGGTCGAGTATATCTGAAATGTGTTGAGAGGAAGTAGAATAATTTGTTGAACCAGATGTCTAGTGTTTGACAAACACAACACCTTCCCTTGGTTTCCTGGTGTTACATCAACACCACCGATTCACTTCGTGACACCAACCCCGCTCCTGTTAGGTAGAGGCCACTTTTCAACACTTCAAACATACATTACTAGATAATACACTCGCGTTTTAGACTAATTGTCGTTTTATTTGTAAAACAGTACATTCACCATCTTTAAAATATGTTTTTAAAAGGGGTCAATCAAAGTATTAGTAATTTCCTATATCAGATCACAGAACATAGTTCTACACTGAATGCACCGTTAAAAAACATAGCACAACTGGATAGTCAATGATGTGCTACGAGGTGAAATGTTAGTCGAGAATATTATAATACGTGTAATTTGTTATTTATTTCATAGATAATTTATAATAATAACAATAGAACAAAAGTATCGGGAAAGCTACCAACATTTAATGCTATTTTATAACAAAAAAATCTCTGTTTCATTTGAGATTGTCCCAAGCACATTTCCTCGTTGGGTCATATTACAGTCACTCTATGTTTAGTCAAGACCGCAACTTTGCCTCTAGTCAAGCAGAGCTTGGTATTAGTCAAGACCATCACTTGGTATCTAGTCAAGACCAGAGCTTGGTATCTAGTCAAGACCAGAGCATGGTATCTAGTCAAGACCATCACTTGGTATCTAGTCAAGACCAGAACTTGGTATCTAGTATAGACCAGAGCTTGGTATCTAGTATAGACCAGAGCTTGCTATCTAGTAAAGACCAGAGCTTGGTATCTAGTATAGACCAGAGCTTGCTATCTAGTCAAGACCAGAGCTTGGTATCTAGTATAGACCAGAGCTTGCTATCTAGTAAAGACCAGAGCTTGGTATCTAGTCAAGACCAGAGCTTGCTATCTAGTATAGACCAGAGCTTGCTATCTAGTAAGGACCAGAACTTGGTATCTTGTCAAGACTCGCCTTTACACACTCCGAGAAATGGTATGTTCGAATCCCTAGAGGGTCATTAGTTTTAACTTGGTATTAAGAGACGAGTCATTCCGAGATCACCGAATGAGGAGTTTTCGCCCAGTGATGGCCGTGTAGTCTCTGGCGTTGGGCTCTCATTGCAGTTGTCGCTGTTCTTGGGAAGGTGGGGGATCGAATCTCAGCCGCGTGCGAGGGGAATTCAAATGCGACATCAACTGTCATTTCCCACCCCGTTTTTAATCACGGTGGTTGGTATGTAATGAGGTGTGTCCTGCTTGTTAACTAGCCACCAGTTGGTTCGTCTGGTCTCTGCAACCAGAAAGTCACGGTGGTTGGTATGTCATGAGGTGTGTTCTGCTTGTTAACTAGCCACCAGTTGGATCGTCTGGTCTCTGCAACCACAAAGTCACGGTGGTTGGTATGTCATGAGGTGTGTCCTGCTTGTTAACTAGCCACCAGTTGGATCGTCTGGTCTTTGCAACCACAAAGTCACTGTGGTTGGTATGTCATGAGGTGTGTCCTGCTTGTTAACTAGCCACCAGTTGGATCGTCTGGTCTCTGCAACCACAAAGTCACGGTGGTTGGTATGTCATGAGGTGTGTCCTGCTTGTTAACTAGCCACCAGTTGGCTCGTCTGGTCTCTGCAACTACAAAGTCGCGGTGGTTGGTATGTCATGAGGTGTGTCCTGCTTGTTAACTAACCACCAGTTGGCTCGTCTGGTCTCTGCAACCACAAAGTCACTGTGGTTGGTATGTCATGAGGTGTGTCCTGCTTGTTAACTAGCCACCAGTTGGCTCGTCTGGTCCCTGCAACCACAAAGTCGCGGTGGTTGATATGTCATGAGGTGTGTCCTGCTTGTTAACTAGCCACCAGATGGCTCGTCTGGTCTCTGCAACCACAAAGTTGCGGTGGTTGATATGTCATTAGGTGTGTCCTGCTTGTTAACTAGCCACCTGTTGGCTCGTCTGGTCTCTGCAACCACAAAGTCGCGGTGGTTGGTATGTCATGAGATGTGTCCTGCTTGTTAACTAGCCACCAGTTGGCTCGTCTGGTCTCTGCAACCACAAAGTCACGGTGGTTGGTATGTCATGAGGTGTGTCCTGCTTGTTAACTAGCCACCAGTTGGCTCGTCTGGTCTCTGCAACCACAAAGTCGCGGTGGTTGGTATGTCATGAGGTGTGTCTTGCTTGTTAACTAGCCACCAGTTGGATCGTCTGGTCTCTGCAACCACAAAGTCGCGGTGGTTGGTATGTCATGGGGTGTGTCCTGCTTGTTAACTAGCCACCAGTTGGCTCGTCTGGTCTCTGCAACCACAAAGTCACGGTGGTTGGTATGTCATGAGGTGTGTCCTGCTTTTTAAAACTAGCCACCAGTTGGCTCGTCTGGTCTCGGCAACCACAAAGTCGTGGTGGTCGGTATGTCATGAGGTGTGTCCTGCTTGGTAACGAACCACCAGATGGCTCGTCTGGTCTCTGCAACCACAAAGTCGTGGTGGTTGGTATGTCATGAGGTGTGTCCTGCTTGGTAACGAACCACCAGATGGCTCGTCTGGTCTCGGCAACCACAAAGTCGCGGTGGTTGGTATGTAATGAGGTGTGTCCTGCTTGTTAACTAGCCACCAGTGGCTCGACTAAGCGACCGGTTCTTCTGGCCAATCTCTTCATAATGACGTCACACTGCCAAGCAAACATACGCACGCACACTCTGGTCAGAGCAAAGGTAGACTCTGTGGCCTCAGTTGAAGTTCATCATTGGACCGTGTACAGCCTCCATATCATATGAATCACACAAGGACAAGAGATGCAACTGAGGGTAAAATAATTGTGTGGACTAGGAACATCAATACTTGTATAGGTAGGTAACAGGAGAATTGTGTGGACCAAGACCAGTCAATATTCTTTGTAGAGCAATCAAAAACAAATGTAAACCCCATTAACATAGAGAGAGAAGCGCCCTTAGTGACCCGGCTGAAATACGAAGCTATACTTGGCCAATTTATTGGAAGTTTGCACACCCCACAACGCTAGACTGGGTTGTTGATTGGAAGTTTGCACACCCTACAACGCTAGATTGGGCCGTTGAGTGGAAGTTTGCACAGCCTACACGCTAGACTGGGCCGTTGAGTGGAAGTTTGCACAGCCTACAACGCTAGACTTGGCCGTTGAGTGGAAGTTTGCACAGCCTTACAACGCTAGACTGGGCCGTCTTGAGTGGAAGTTTGCACACCTACAACGCTAGACTGGGCCGTTGGTGGAAGTTTGCACACCCTACAACGCTAGATTGGGCCGTTGAGTGGAAGTTTGCACAGCCTACAACGCTAGACTTGGCCGTTGAGTGGAAGTTTGCACACCCTACAACGCTAGATTGGGCCGTTGAGTGGAAGTTTGCACAGCCTACAACGCTAGACTTGGCCGTTGAGTGGAAGTTTGCACAGCACTACAACGCTAGACTGGGTTGTTTAGTGGAAGTTTGCACACCCCACAACGCTAGACTGGGCCGTTGAGTGGAAGTTTGCACACCCTACAACGCTAGACTTGGCCGTTGAGTGGAAGTTTGCACACCCCACAACGCTAGACTGGGTTGTTGATTGGAAGTTTGCACACCTACAACGCTAGAATGGGCCGTTGAGTGGAAGTTTGCACACCCTACAACGCTAGACTGGGCCGTTGAGTGGAAGTTTGCACAGCCTACAACGCTAGACTGGGCCGTTGAGTGGAAGTTTGCACAGCCTACAACGCTAGACTTGGCCGTTGAGTGGAAGTTTGCACAGCCTACAACGCTAGACTGGGCCGTTGAGTGGAAGTTTGCACAGCCTACAACGCTAGACTTGGCCGTTGAGTGGAAGTTTGCACACCCTACAACGTTAGACTGGGTTGTTGAGTGGAAGTTTGCACACTCTACAACGCTAGACTGGGCCGTTGAGTGGAAGTTTGCACAGCCTACAACGCTAGATTGGGCCGTTGAGTGGAAGTTTGCACAGCCTACAACGCTAGACTGGGCCGTTGAGTGGAAGTTTGCACAGCCTACAACGCTAGACTTGGCCGTTGAGTGGAAGTTTGCACAGCTACAACGCTAGACTTGGCCGTTGAGTGGAAGTTTGCACACCCTACAACGTTAGACTGGGTTGTTGAGTGGAAGTTTGCACACTCTACAACGCTAGACTGGGCCGTTGAGTGGAAGTTTGCACACCCTACAACGCTAGAATGGGCCGTTGAGTGGAGTTTGCACACCCTACAAGACTGGGTTGTTGAGTGGAAGTTTGCACACCCTACAACGCTAGACTGGGCCGTTGAGTGGAAGTTTGCACACCCTACAACGCTAGACTGGGCCGTTGAGTGGAAGTTTGCACAGCCTACAACGCTAGACTGGGTTGTTGAGTGGAAGTTTGCACACCCTACAACGCTAGACTTGGCCGTTGAGTGGAAGTTTACACACCCTAAAACGCTAAACTGGGCCGTTGAGTGGAAGTTTGCACACCCTTGAGGACAAGTTGAATCAAAGAAACATCAAAACCCGGCGATAAAACGAGTCAAACGACTTGAAAAGTTGTTCCTAATATCCCACCAAGCTGGACGAGAAGTTTGTTATGTTGCTATATCTTGGACAGTCCACTCTTAGAAACTACAGACCACTTTTATGCGTGTCACGAATGGTATCGACACAACAACAAAAATCATAGGTTTGGACTACCGGTATGTTTATGTTTATGTTCATTAGAAGTAAAGCAACAATCAATTAGTTTAATACAAGAGCATTTAGAGGCACTACCGGCAGAGGAAGTGATAAAAGAAACTCTCAGATTCCAACTTGCACAGATCAGGTAACATGGGCACTCAACCATTATCTACAGGTCAGGTAACATGGGCACTCAACCATTATCTACAGGTCAGGTAACAAGGCAGGCAAGCATTATCTACAGGTCAGGTAACAGGGCAGGCAACCATTATCTACAGGTCAGGTAACATGGGCACTTAACCATTATCTAGAGGTCAGGTAACAAGGCAGGCAAGCATTATCTACAGGTCAGGTAACAGGGCAGGCAACCATTATCTACAGGTCAGGTAACATGGGCACTTAACCATTATCTAGAGGTCAGGTAACAAGGCAGGCAAGCATTATCTACAGGTCAGGTAACAGGGCAGGCAACCATTATCTACAGGTCAGGTAACATGGGCACTTAACCATTATCTAGAGGTCAGGTAACAAGGCAGGCAAGCATTATCTACAGGTCAGGTAACAGGGCAGGCAACCATTATCTACAGGTCAGGTAACATGGGCACTTAACCATTATCTAGAGGTCAGGTAACAAGGCAGGCAAGCATTATCTACAGTTCAGGTAACAAGGCAGGCAAGCATTATCTACAGGTCAGGTAACAGGGCAGGCAACCATTATCTACAGGTCAGGTAACATGGGCACTTAACCATTATCTAGAGGTCAGGTAACAAGGCAGGCAAGCATTATCTACAGGTCAGGTAACAGGGCAGGCAACCATTATCTACAGGTCAGGTAACAATGCAGGCAAGCATTATCTACAGGTCAGGTAACATGGACGATCAACTACTATCTAGAGGTAGGTAACATGGGCAATCAACCCCTATCTAGAGGATAGGTAACATGGGCAATCAACTACTATCTAGAGGCTAGGTAACATGGGCAATCAACCATTATCTAGAGGTCAGGTAACAAGGCAGGCAAGCATTATCTACAGGTCAGGTAACAGGGCAGGCAACCATTATCTACAGGTCAGGTAACAAGGCAGGCAAGCATTATCTACAGGTCAGGTAACAGGGCAGGCAACCATTATCTACAGGTCAGGTATCAAGGCAGGCAAGCATTATCTACAGGTCAGGTAACAATGCAGGCAAGCATTATCTACAGGTCAGGTAACAATGCAGGCAAGCATTATCTACAGGTCAGGTAACAAGGCAGGCAAGCATTATCTACAGGTCAGGTAACAAGGCAGGCAAGCATTATCTACAGGTCAGGTAACAAGGCAGGCAAGCATTATCTAGAGGCTAGGTAACATGGGCAATCAAACACTATCTAGAGGCTAGGTAACATGGGCAATAAACTACTATCTAGAAACTAGGTAACATGGGCAATCAACCATTATCTAGAGGTTAGGTAACATGGACAATCAACTACTATCTAGAGGCTAGGTAACATGGGCAATCAACCATTATCTAGAGATTAGGTAACATGGACGATCAACTACTATCTAGAGGCTAGGTAACAAGGGCAATCAACTACTATCTAGAGGCTAGGTAACATGGGTAATCAACCATTATCTAGAGGTTAGGTAACATGGACGATCAACTACTATCTAGAGGCTAGGTTTAAAATGGGCAATCAACCACTATCTAGAGGATAGGTAACATGGGCAATCAACTACTATCTAGAAACTAGGTAACATGGGCAATCAACCATTATCTAGAGGTTAGGTAACATGGACAATCAACTACCATCTAGAGGCTAGGTAACATGGGTAATCAACCATTATCTAGAGGTTAGGTAACATGGACGATCAACTACTATCTAGAGGCTAGGTAACATGGGCAATCAACCACTATCTAGAGGCTAGGTAACATGGGCAATCAACCATTATCTAGAGGTTAGGTAACATGGACAATCAACTACTATCTAGAGGCTAGGTAACATGGGCAATCAACCACTATCTAGAGGATAGGTAACATGGGCAATCAACTACTATCTAGAGGCTAGGTAACATGGGCAATCAACCATTATCTAGAGGCTAGGTAACATGGACAATCAACCACTATCTAGAGGCTAGGTAACATGGGCAATCAACTACGATCTAGAGGCTAAGTAACAGGGCCATCAACCATTATCTAGAGGATAGGTAACATGGACAATCAACCCCTAACTCCTGGTCAGGTGACATTAAGGCTGTGCAAGAGTGATAATATTTTATTTTATTTTCTTATTTTTATTGTTGTGAGTCTTTTTAATAGAATAAAAATATTAAAATAAGTAATAATAGAGCAAAATTGTTATGTATTTTTTGATTAAATAGTTATAATAATTAATTTAACTTAATAATACTAATTCGTATCCAAGTATTAAGAAATACAAGCAAAATCCTTAATTTTTTTTTTTGTGGATGTACGGATAGTATAGCACTATATGGTAAACATATTTTAGGCACGGTCTGTACCATATTTTCCAAGATATTAATTTTTATTTAATAAATAATGAAACTGAATCGGCGGCAGACTTTCATTCGTTTACAAATAAATTTCCTATTAGAAAACTACTTTGTATTTTGAAATTAAATTTAACACTCCTTATTAAGCAATAAATACTGGTTTATTTGACATTTTTCATACAATCGTTACTATGATATTTTAAAAACTGGATAGGAAATAGCCAGAAATTACGTTATTTTCACAGAAATAAATACAGCCAAACCGGGCCGTACCGTTGAGAACCAAACACAGTTAGGAGAGACCGCTTGTGTTTTGATTGACAGCGGTTGGGCGGCGGGGAGTGATGAGGGGGATTAAGATCATTAGCAAACTTTTCAAAACCAGCTGAGAAAAGTATTGAGCTACAAAAACATACGAAGAGTAATATTCTGATATTTTAGACTGTTCTTGCCTGTTAGCTATTTAATGTGTGAAAGCTGTACAGTCTATTGTTACCAGTATTTTTGACATTGTTTAGTTTTATATTTTAGTTTGAGCGTAGGCTACCATTTAACTGGCATAAATATAATTATATTAATCAAGGCCGTAGCCAGCAAATAATTTCATGGGGTGGGGGCATCCCCAATTGATGGAGGATAGGACAAATTCTAAGTATTAAACTCCTCTAGAAGCATTTTTTATGGCAACATAACAGCATAACTGCCATAGGCTAGAAAAAAAATCAAAATATTAAACACCTCTAAAGCTCTCTAAAGTATTTTTATGGCAACCTAACACCATAGTTGCCGAAGGCTAGAAAAAATTCTAATTATTAAACACCTCTAGATGCTCTCTGAAGTGCTTTTTATGGTAACACAGCCCCCTAATTTGTACTTGTACATTAATTTTGGTATGGTTTAAACCATAAATAAAGCAATATATATTGTTCATAAAATTTCCCGACTATGGTCTTGATATTAATCAACTTTAATGTGAATTTTGCTGTGTACAAAATGTCTACGCCTCGTTCATTCCCAAGTAAAATATTCAAAAGAAGAAAACGATCCAGAGATTTAAAGAGATGGAGAATCCAGAAAGAAGAATCATAATTAACCGGAAACAAATTTGAATCACTTAAAAGGTAACTGTAGTTTGAAAATATTACAACTAATATTTGTATTTTGTGTTTGTTAAAGTATATGTAGGCGTATTTTATTTGTTTATTTTCTAAACAAATTCTACGAATATGCCAAAAATGTGCCAAATATATTTATGTTGATAAATAAATTGTAAATTTTTTTTACAGTCTTGTACATGAAATGTGGCCGCGTTAAATTGGTTCCAAACGGAAATGATGGCAAGTTTTTGTAATCGAGTGTGTTGGATACCTAAAGTTTAAAATAGTCCTTAGATATACAAAAAATATAAGGTGATGATTGTATTATAATATAATTTATAAGTTATGGGTTAGTGATTATAAGCTCTAATCAGAATGCTTGCTGAGTAAATTACATGTTTTTCTGGTTTGTTAGTGAGCGGGAGGTCAAGGTTTGAATTCCGACTTGCTGTAATCTACTAAAGCTTCTTTTAGTAACAGCTTCCCACGCTTCCTCCACACAAATGCGGTACTTTTCCTCTCTAAATCTACTTTACTCACTCTTACCCTATTATAATAACTAAATGCGAATAGCTTAGATGAATGGTAAGACGTTCTGTAATAAATAAATAACTATGTAAAAAAAATATATATATATATTTAATAGTGTTTAGGACTTGCGCCCAAGAAAGTGAAGATTTACACCAACTGCAGGAACCTCCAATTCCAAAGATATGCAGGCAGACACATACTTTTTTGATGAAGATGACGAATTGGAGGATTTACTACCTAATGTGGAATATCCTTCACTCGTTAGTGAAAACACTATTTCAAAATATGAATATAGTAATGAAAATACCTTACCAGCACTTTTCATAGAAAATTTTGAAAGGTTGAAAGAACACAGGATTCTTCCACTACGGGTCACCGAATTACAGATGTAATGCCTTTTTCTAAACAGATCATTAAATTAGATGAACACTCCAAATCATGTACGTTTTGTCACTATAAACTAGAAAAGGAAATAAGAAATGGGCTTGAATTTACTCTGGTTTATTTTTGTGACAATTGTGATGGTAAGCAATGCATTACCTCAAAACAACTCGTAAAAATTAACTATTTGTTGGGAGAAGAACACATTGAACTCTAAATACAATTGAAAATATTTATGAAGCTAACCTATAGATTCTAGAAGCAACTAATTAAAATAAATCCATATAAGTATAACTCCAAATAAATGAGAGAGGCATCTATTTTTTTTATCTGAGGGTGGGAAGCTCCAAATAGCTTTTAGAGAAATCTTATTTTAAAAAAATATCAAACGATGATATGGGTGGGAGCTTGGTAAAATCCTAGTGGCCCCCCTGATGGAAATGTCTAAGCACACCACTGGTTTAACGAAAGGGTAAATTTGATGGAACAAGCTAGAATGGAACAGGCATGATGTAGTAGGCGTCTAGATTAGTAATATATTTTTAAAAATACTAACATACAATAAATGTGTTTCAAAGAGTAAAAGTTAAAGCGTCTTAGTTCAAGTGTTTGTATTCAAGGTTACGAAGCATAGTATAAACTTTGTCATATTAAAATGTTTAGTTTATAAACTAGGAAGTATCAAGTCTACTTCCTCACTAAGCAGGTGTTGGTGTTAGAGAGTGGTGATACATTGTTAGCTACACATGCATTGCTAACAAACCAGACAGTCCTCAATAAGGATTGTTGGTGTTAGAGAGAGGTGATACAATGTTAGCTACACATGAAGTGACAGACAGCCCTCAGTGAGCAGTTTTCTGGTTGCTGAGTAGTGTCTAAACACATACCAGGGTAACCACTCTTTTACTTACTAATATCAAGATAAAGTATTGTAATCTTGAAAAAAAAAGTTTCACGATATTGATGAATTTTTACTTTTTTATAAACTCGAACTCAAAAAACTAGTTTTCACAATTCTGTTTGTCCCCATGTCTATCTGTCAACCTGTCCCTGGCCACGTATCGGATACGGTTTGATTGATTTATTCAAACTTGATAAGTTATAGGGCAATATCTCAACAAGTTTATTTTATTTTGACCCTAGCCTTCAAATTAAGGATAGTTTACAAAAGAGAGATTTTTTAATGCATTTTTTTCGAAACTGGATCTAAATATTCTGATTAAAATGCAAACCTAGGAAGTAATTGATCTCACAAATAACGTAGAGGCTATTTGGTTTTTGGTCAGTAAAATTTTGAAGTGTGATGTGTGATTTTTCAAAAACTTGAAATATTTTAAAAAGAGAGTTGATGTAGGTATCTTGAACTTGTTTGAGATTAAAACAACACACTACTGCTGGCAACAGATATATTAGCCTATATCAAGAAATATTTTCTCAATAAGTGATTTAACAATGTTACTTGTAATTAATTGCGAGGTATATATCCAAAGTAATATTTTGTTAAGACGTGAATTAAGAGTGTTACTTGTAATGAATTGTGAGAGATAGAGCTAGATTAATATTTTGTCAGTAGGTGATATGAGTGTTATTTGTAGTTAATTGTGAGGGATATACCACAAGTAATATTTTCAGGGTGTCCACTCACCAGTAAAATTGGGAAAAATCCGGGAAATGTTCTTGAAAATTTGCCATCATTTGAGAATTTAAAGGTGAGGACCACTATAAAGAGTTTTTGGGCATACACATTTAAACATTTGCCATGGGGAAAACCACTTTAAATATATTCTGGAAAAATTAAATTAAAAATATTATAGGCAAGGAAAACTATAATTAGCGTTTAGGGGTATCCAAATATCAAAACAGTTCTAGAGGAGGATCACTCCAAATATCTCGGAAGGAGTCTAATTTTCAAAATATTACTGGACAAGGACCTTTCAAAATGGATTCTAAGGTTATTCAATTTTCACAAAATATATGGTGTTGAGTCCCTGGATCTCCTATTAATTGGAAGAAAGTTCCTTTAAAAAAAATTGTATACACCCCTAAACAAATAAAGTTCCACCGCCACTGGGTGAAGCACCTTTTGTAAATGTATAGGCCTATGCATACTACTGTTTATCTTGCCTAATCTCCACTTGTAGTTGAGCACACATCACACGTGCAATAATGGCCTTTTGATCCAGACATTTAAAAAATATACGCTGAGAATGTAGAGTAATATCATGGATGTACCCTCGTTTTTAGTGGGGAGAGAAAGGTCCTGTCTATGGTGGATCGTGATAAAGTCTCCCAACAGGATGGTCATAATTTTTTTTATGCATGGACTCATCTAATAAATATGTGTAGTACTGCAATCTATGGTGGTAGAACCGAGGGGGGGGGGGGGCAAGAGGGGCCTCGTTCCCCTGAAAATAATCTCAGCTGGAATAAATCCCACCCCCTAAATATATTTTAAATCCTCTGATACTATCGAATATGAAGTTGAAAGATATTGCATTAACCTCAAAATAGCTTCTATATACATTCAATTACCAAATGTTTTCCAGAGAAGACCACCTCAAAGTTTCTAGAGCCATCTAATTTTCGAAAAAAATTCAAGCTAGGAGCAGTCTAAATATTTTCTAGAAGCACCTAAATTTTAAACATTTTTGGAGGAGAACCCCTTCAAATAGCTTTCAGGAGATCTAAATTTAAAAAAGTAAACTGGTTGATGACTATTAAGAATTGCTTCTGGAGGAATCCAAACTTTTAAAAAATTTCCGAAGGACGCTACTCAAAATAGGTTCTAGGAACATCCAAAGTTCTAAATAATTTGGAGAGGGGACTACTCTAAATATCTTTTAAAAGGGTATAATTTCAAAAAAGTGGGAATGGACCACTTCAAATTAGGGACAGAGAAAAACGATAAGTGGAGTGTAGAGAGGGGTGATTGCCCTTCTTGGAATAAATTAGCCCTCTTCTAGATGTAGTTCACACCTTCTGATATTCTCGAATATGAAGCTAAATGACTTTAATAAAACGGCAAATAACTTCTTAAGACATTTAATTTTCAAAAATGCGTCAAGTTATTGAAGTGACGACGACCCCTGCAAATAGTTTCTAGAGACATCCAGTTTTAAAAATTTGCTGGAAGGGAAGCACTCCAAATAGATTATGCATGCATATAATTTTCAAAAATAGCCCAGGTGACAATGCAAAATAGATTCTAAATACATTCAATTAAAAATAATACAGGTGAGAATCTTTCCAAATAAAGTAATATTTAATCAGGAGATAACAACGTCAATAAGGCTACTTGTGAGTGATGTGGTTAGAGAATTGTGTATATTTTTGTTGATTATTTTATTGTTATAAAAATAATAACTTTAATATTTGTATGAATTCCTTGTATTTTCTTCTTAGAGAACATACCTTTTCTGCTATTATTTTACAATAATTTGGTTTACATTTTCGCTGTATATTATGTATATGATTGGTGTATTTACCAACATTTAATTATTTTTATTTGTACATTAAACAGAAGGGATATTTTTTATTTAATGTTAAGTAAAGCGCACTATTTTAATCGATTGACATTGTTATTATTAACGGATGACAGCCGTTCACTGTAATGTGACTAAATATATTGTGGAAAAGGAACACCTGGATACAAAAATAGAACACCTAGCTTTTGGCTTAGCGAGTTCTTTATTCGCTATGTATTAACTTGTGGTCCACTATCATATGGATCCATCTCAACGTTTGTCTGCCAGTTGTTTTTTTTGTCGACCTGTTGGCTGTCTATCACTTTGTTGTTCTATGTACGTATTTGTCGACGAGTCGACGGCCACCAGTTACCTAGTCTATCAAATGTTTGTTAATATTTTGTCGATCAGTTGGTCGTCTAGCACATGGTCCTACCCTTATCAACAACTTGGTCTAAGTACTACTTCGTGTAGATTACTTGTCTGTCGATCACTTTGTTCAGACGTATCATTCTTATTATTATTATTAACACCGCGTCTTACTACCCGTTCGGGTTATACGCAATTACGCTAATGTGTAATGGTAGGGTGATTGTGAGATGAAATGAAGGACCTACAGTTTAACGTGGAATCCGAACCATGGTGGCGGCCTGGCATTCCCCACATTCACAAGATGTCTTGTCAGAGGTGAAGGAAGGGTTTGGAAATCAGATAAATCTGTGCCGGGACCGAGGATTGAACCCCGGCCGCCAGCACAGAAGTCTGACACCTTACCCCTAGACCACCAGGTCACCGACTTCAGACGTATCGACCAGTTTATTGTTGATTAGTTTTATGCACCCAAATTGGTCAACTACTCGTGTGTATATCACTTTGTCCTCCTATGCATGAGCTAGTCGACCAGTAGGTCATACTAGGGTCAGATAATTAACCCACCAAGCATTCTAAATATTTGTATACTTTTTGTCGACCAATTGGCTCTTTATCACATGGTCCTACTCACATCGACCATGTGATCGACACTGCTTTTGCATGACAAGTCACTTGTCTGTCGACCACTTTTTACACACATGTTGACCAGTGTGCTGTCGATCAGTTAGCTGGTGTCCCAATTGGTCGGCCAGTTTGCTGTACTTTTGTTCACCTAGGCATGAACTTGTCAACCAGTTGTTCCAAATCGTGTCGGCTACATGTCTCATCTAGCCTTCGAGATATTTTTTACAGCTTATCGACCAGTTTGTATGATGACAGTGTAAACAATATGAACCTGTAACTAATTTTGTTTACAAATACAACTAAAGTACTTAGGCCTAGAAATTTAAATCATATCAATAATGGCAATCAGTCCTAGTTAAATATAATTGTGTCCAAAAATATCAAGATCATTACACTTATTGTATTTCGTTGAATATCATATTTAAAAAAATGTTTATCTTAAATTAAAAAACCTTTAGTTAATGTCATTTTTATTCCACATATTCCAAAAAGTGTATTTAATTTTGTATATTAACTTGTTGGAATATGAAATCATCTTTACAAACAGCACAGTGAATTTATTCTCATTAGCATTAAAAGTCATATATTTATTCGAGTTTCCCTGGCTAGGCCAGGGGAGGATCCGGGTGGGGTTGGGTCCAATCGTCCCCTCCTGCATAGAAAATAATCATAAATATCGAAGCCAGGGGAGGATCCGGGTGGGGTTGGGTCCAATCGTCCCCTCTGCATAGAAAATAATCATAAATATCGAAA
The DNA here is from genome assembly GCA_039000515.1 of Timema cristinae. Taxonomy (NCBI): domain Eukaryota; kingdom Metazoa; phylum Arthropoda; class Insecta; order Phasmatodea; family Timematidae; genus Timema; species Timema cristinae. Next base: position 33,429,745 of record JBCFYV010001001.1, on the reverse strand, counting down.
CCAATACTTTAAAGTTGTAAATAATGACTGACTAACACCTTCCTCATCTTATCTGCTACACGACCTAATCAAAATTAGGCAACATGTCTTTCAACTTAGCTCTAGAGCAAAGAAAGGAGAGTAAAACTAAAATGTTCTAGTATTAATATTAAGTTTAGTATTAAAATACATATTTTTTCTTTTATTACTAAAACACTTTAGACCTATGTACAGTATATATTTATTATTTTTATTTTGACAGCGACTTTTTGTTTTATATTATTTTTGTATTAAAATTACAAATTGGTTTATCTAAATTGTGTTCTTTCTTAAAGTATTATTATTATTAGTAAATTAATTGTTAATTTCAACTAGTTTGTTAAACTCGCAATATTATAATTAAAATATTTATTAATCAAAATTATTAAATTTATCCTTGAAGGAGCCTTGTAAAAACCAATTTACCTCTACAACTAGCCCTGGATCCACCCTTGAGCTAGGCTTAGTTAAAGGTATTTGTCCTTCTAACAATAGCATTGTATTCCACCAAACCCCCCTGTAAACATTTCCTGTTAGGCTACTAATCCCCTCTTTCCTTACTCTTATTTGTACTCAAAGTGAGAAGTTAAGTGAGAGTGAGAGGTAATGATACTGTCTCCCTCTTTAACCAGAACGTCACGAGCACGACAACCCGATAGTACTACACTCTATCGGAATATATCTGTCCCTAGCAGCCTGTGCACAACGTTAAGAATCAACGGCAATGAACAATAGCTAGCCCGATGCTTGTCAAGACTCCTCTGACTATACAGGGTATTGGGCTGGCTAACCAACCACCTCTATACAAGACGGAGAGCGCTTACAATCAAGCTCTACACAGACACAGAACGCTGACAAACCCCTTTTAAGAACCCGGTTTGAGTCTCAGTTGATATTAATGCTATTCAAGTGGTTTATGGCGAGTTGACCCTAAAAACAATCAACGTAATGAATATTCTGATGTGAATATGTAAAATGCCAGGCCTTCAGCGTGGTTCGGATCCCACGTTAAACTGAAGGTCCTCCATTTCATCTCAGTCACACCCCACAATTACACATTAGCGTAAGTTCGTATAACCTGAACGGGTAGTAAGACGCGGTGCTAATAATAATAATAATAATAATAATAATAATAATAATAATAATAATAATAATAATATAATCTGATCGTTTTTCTACTGCCTATGATGATGATGATGATAATGACTACGATTATGATGATGATGATGATGATTGCACTAAAGTGACAGAATGTAAATAAATTAATTAATTAAAACGCTACAAATATCTTTGAAAAAGTTACTACCTGCACCACTGGTCGCATGGTCTAAGACGTCAGACTCACAATATACCTGATTGCTAGTAATGGGTAGGTCGAGGCTCGAATATAGCTGAAGTGGTTTTTGACATGTAATTTGTCACTGTGGCTCTCCCATCTCGCTAATGCTGGTGCACTTTACCTAAGCTACCTCTCCCTCCCACTTATGGTAAGTAGTAAACAACCACAACGTTTAAGAGAGTTGTGAACTGATTGACCTTGGCCCTATAACATGACTAATTACATATTAACATATCTTTTGTCAGTTGTGTTCTAGCGGTACATGCCGTCATCATTAATAACCTACGATCACACTTGACTCGTTAAACTATTTGAACTGTGTTGGTTTGTACAAGCTCTACATCCAATCAACATATTACATTTCACTCTCATTTACTGTGTTCTCATGTGTACATTTAACAATAGAGTCATTGATGGCTTGACTCAGAGGGGAGTTTGAAAGGAACCCTCAGCATAATAGTGTAAGGAGGATAGGGAATCCCCATCATAACATTGGAAAGAGGATTGGGAATCCCTAGCATTATAGTGTAAAGAAGATAGGGAATCCTCAACATATAGTGGAAAGAGGATAGGGAATCCCCAATATATAGTGGAAATAGGATAGGGAATCCCCCAGCATTATAGTGTAAAGAGGATAGGAAATCCCCAACATATAGTGGAAAGAGGATAGGGAATCCCATCATAACATTGAAAAGAGGATAAATCCCCAGCATTATAGGGTAAAGAAGATAGGGAATCCCCATCGTATAGTGGAAATAGGATAGGGAATCCCCATCATAACATTGAAAAGAGGATAGGGAATCCCCAGCATTATAGTGTAAAGAAGATAGGGAATCCCCAACATATAGTGGAAATAGGATAGGGAATCCCCAATATATAGTGGAAATAGGATAGGGAATCCCCAATATATAGTGGAAATAGGATAGGGAAAACCCCCAGCATTATAGTGTAAAGAGGATAGGAAATCCCCAACATATAGTGGAAAGAGGATAGGGAATCCCCAATATATAGTGGAAATAGGATAGGGAATCCCCAGCATTATAGGGTAAAGAAGATAGGGAATCCCCATCGTATAGTGGAAATAGGATAGGGAATCCCCATCATAACATTGAAAAGAGGATAGGGAATCCCCAGCATTATAGTGTAAAGAAGATAGGGAATCCCCATATATAGTGGAAATAGGATAGGGAATCCCCATCATAACATTGAAAAGAGGATAAGGAATCCCCAGCATTATAGTGTAAAGAAGATAGGGAATCCCCATCATATAGTGGAAATAGGATAGGGAATCCCCATCATAAGATTGAAAAGAGGATAGGGAATCCCCAGCATTATAGTGTAAAGAGGATAGGGAACCACACGTAGAAATTCACGCCCAGTGCACCCAACCAAGATTCAAACTTCAAGCCCTACATCACCAGAAATCCTATCTATTGCGTACCTGACGTCCTAGAAAATCCTACCACCTACGTGAGTAGCGTCCGTCGTTGAGGATACTATCATAGTCTAGCTACACTCATTTGAGTGAGACATTTCCAAAATACGAGACCTACATTTAAAAAAATTTGTCATTAAAATCCTACACTGTTTATTAACAAGAAAAATAGCCTATAATAAATAGTTACTGCTGAAGCGCCATACTGTGTGTATTCCTATGAGATGTAACTACTCTGACAACATGCTGTATGAGAGGTTGATACCTTGGCATCATGCTGTATGAGATGTAACTACTCTGACAACATGCTGTATGAGATGTAATTACTCTGACAACATGCTGTATGAGAGGTTGATACCTTGTCATCATGCTGTATGAGATGTAACTACTCTGACAACATGCTGTATGAGATGTAATTACTCTGACAACATGCTGTATGAGAGGTTGATACCTTGTCATCATGCTGTATGAGATGTAACTACTCTGACAACATGCTGTATGAGATGTAATTACCCTGACAACATGCTATATGAGATGCAACTACTCTGACAACATACTGTATGAGATGTAACTACTCTGACAAATGCTGTATGAGATGTAATTACTCTGACAACATGCGTATGAGAGGTTGATACCTTGGCATCATGCTGTATGTGATGTAACTACTCTGACAACATGCTGTATGAGATGTAATTACTTGACAACATGCTGTATGAGAGGTTGATACCTTGTATCATGCTGTATGAGATGTAACACTCTGACAACATGCTGTATGAGATGTAATTACTCTGACAACATGCTGTATGAGAGGTTGATACCTTGTCATCATGCTGTATGAGATGTAACTACTCTGACAACATGCTGTATGAGATGTAATTACTCTGACAACATGCTGTATGAGAGGTTGATACCTTGTCATCATGCTGTATGAGATGTAACTACTCTGACAACATGCTGTATGAGATGTAATTACTCTGACAACATGCTGTATGAGAGGTTGATACCTTGTCATCATGCTGTATGAGATGTAACTACTCTGACAACATGCTGTATGAGATGTAATTACTCTGACAACATGCTGTATGAGAGGTTGATACCTTGGCATCATGCTGTATGTGATGTAACTACTCTGACAACATGCTGTATGAGAGGTTGATACCTTGGCATCATGCTGTTGAGATGTAACTACTTGACAACATGCTGTATGAGATGTAATTACCCTGACAACATGCTATATGAGATGCAACTACTTTGACAACTGCTGAATGAGATGTAACTACCTTGGCAACATGCTGAATGAGATGTAACACCTTGGCAACATGCTGTATGAGATGTAAACTACTCTGACAACATGCTGAATGAGATGTAACTACCCTGGCAACATGCGGAATGAGATGTAACACCTTGGCAACATGCTGAATGAGATGTAACTACCCTGGCAACATGCTGTATGAGAGGTAGATACCTTGGCATCATGTTGTATGAGAGGTAACTACCCTGGCAGCATGCGGAATGAGATGTAACACCTTGGCAACATGCTGAATGAGATGTTATTCTCGTTTCCAGGGAATCAGATCAGACATCACCCTAGTAGTTCTGGTCCATGTCCTTGAAACTACACCCTCTTTGTCCTGTACCCATCACTAAAGACCTCTGCTCAGTCAGTACCATATTTGTTTTAAGAAGAAAAAGATCTTGAGTTAAAAACCCGGTAGAGACAGAAAAGTATTATAATGGTGAAACAAGTCCTCATTCTGTCTCAGTGTTGTAAATGTTTGGGAGGCTGGCTGTTGCATTTGTTACACTGATAGTTTTGCTTATCATTCTATTAAGCAAAATAGGATAGCCAAACTATTTGTGAACCGATATTTGCCTGGAGAGAGAAGGGAACACCTAAATGAAGCAAGCCTTATTGAAAAACCAAAGCACAATTAATTTATTTGTTTGGTTAGCATTAAAACTAATTTTTTAATTAGGCCTAATCTGGCATCAAACTAAGGTTCCCCATCTATTTAGTCTCCCTCTTAATCCCGTGTACCTCGGGAAGGCGAGGTTTGTATACATTGGTCAGGGTATAACAAATTTACAACCATTACTGTTTCAAGTCTATGGTCAATGTCTTATTCAAGCCATTTTATTTTCCACTACCGGGCTTGCTAGGCCTGTCGTAGCTTCATATGACTTAAAATTAATTTAGACTAGGACATGCACAATATCCCGTCCTCGACCGTTAATTTATCAAAGTGAAAGGGTGAACCCACATTTCATCAATTATACATTTTCCAGCCAATCCCCCCCCCCCCCCCCCCCCCCCCCCCCCCCCCCCCCCCCCCCCCCCCCCCCCCCCCCCCCCCCCCCCCCCCCCCCCCCCCCCCCCCTTTTTTTTTTTTTTTTTTTTTTTTTTTTTTTTTTTTTTTTTTTTTTTTTTTTTTTTTTTTTTTTTTTTTTTTTTTTTTTTTTTTTTTTTTTTTTTTTTTTTTTTTTTTTTTTTTTTTTTAAAGTAAAGAGAGGAATCCCCCCTTTTAACCCTTGCAATTCAATTTTTAGTAAAAAGAGGGAATCCCACTCTCAAACCCAGCATAACAACTGATAGTAAATAAAGAGGAAACTATCCACTCTCAACCAGATATTACAATGAAGTAAATAAAGAGGAACTATCCCACTCTCAACCTAGATATTCAACTGATAGTAAATAAAGAGGAACTATCTACTCTCAACCTAGCATAACAACTGATATAAATAGAGAGGAACTACCCACTCTCAACTGACATTAAATTTTGACTAAGAAGGTAAATAAGAGGAACTATCTCACTCTCACCTGCATATTCAATGATAGTAAATAAGAGGAAACTATCCACTCTCAACCTAGCTATTTAAATGATAGTAAATAAGAGGACTATCCCACTCTCAACCTGCATATACAACTTATAGTAAATATAGAGGAACTTCCATCCCACTCTCAACCTAGAAAATTACAAAAAATGTAAATAAGGGGAAACTTAAATCACTTCTCAACCTTAGCATATTCAATGATAGTAATAGAGAGGAAACTATCCCACTCTCAACCCCAGCATATTCAACTGATGTAAATAAAGAGGAACTATCTCACTCTCAAATAGCATATTCAATGATAGTAAATAGAGGGAACTACCCCACTCTCAACCTAGCATATTCAATGATAGTAAATAAGAGGAACTATCCCACTCTAACCCAGCATATTCAACTGATGTAAATAAAGAGGAACTATCTCAATCTCAACCTAGCATATTCAATGATAGTAAATAAAGAGGAACTTCCCCCTCCCAACCTGCATATACAACTGATAGTAAATAAAGAGGAACTATCCCACTCTCAAACCCAGCATATCAATGATAGTAAAAAAGAGGAACTATCACTCTTCAAACAGGCATATACAACTGATAGTAAATAAGAGGAACTATCCACTTCCAACCCAGATATTCAATGATAGTAAATAAGAGAGGAACTATCCCACTCTTAACCTGACATATACAACTGATAGTAAATAGAGAGGAACTATCTCACTCTCAACCTGACATATACAACTGATAGTAAATAGAGAGGAACTATCCCACTCTCAAACCTAGCATATACTACGACTGAAGGTAAATAGAGAGGAACTATCCCAATTCTCAACCTAGCATATACTACGACTGAAGGTAAATAAAGAGGAAGTTGTCCGTCTCACAGCCAGATTGTCTTTTGTCTGTCACCTCTGGAATTTAATCTGACAGCAAAATTATCACTTATTTGCTAACGAGTGACTGGACGGGAGGAGTCAACTTAGAAACTATTAGGTTCGTAAGGTCTGCCATTTTACTTTTGTTACTATAGTCAATATTAGTACAAGGTTCACGTGTCAGCAAACACAGAGAAATTACAATAACAATTATTATCGATATTTTGTTTATTTGGCACTCAAGCTGTCCCGGCCAATGTCACTCGGACAGTCGGAATCACAGTAAGATCTCCATGGGGGTATTCTGCAGGTGTTTTCCTACCTTACTTTATCGATCAGCAGGTAATAGTGCATAATTTTTGGTTCACTAATTACAATTTACAAAATACATGCCTTAGTGTTTTTCAAACTATGGCCTGTGTCAGTTTTTTATTTTTATATATATATTTAGCACCGCGTCTTACTACCCGTTCGGGTTATACGCTTTAAGTACTAATTACGCTAATGGATTATGAATTGGGAAGGTTTAATTAGAGGAAGTGAACCCATATTTGCGTGGAGGGAGAGTGGAAAACAATTTAGGGAAAACCACCCCAGTTCACCCGACCGAGATTCGAACCTCGATCTCCCCGTCCTCAGCAGTCGAGCTCAACACAAGTGCGTTAGCCAACTACGCCACCGAGGCGGGTAGTTTTTTTATTAAAGCCATATATTTTACACTCCCGGCTTGCTAGTCGTGGCTTCATGCCTTATAATCTAACTTAAGATTAGAACAGGCAAAACATCCAGTCTCCAGCCGTTAATTAATCATTGTAAAGGGGTAAACTCATATTTCACCAATGATACCATTTGTCGGTCATGTCGGGAATCGAACCAGGAACTCTTACCTTGGTAGACAAACATGCTACCGACTGAGCTAAGGTGTCGGATTTTAATTTACAAATAATACTTTTTACTGGGAAGGACAGGGTAAGATGTCCAGACTAAGACCGGATCTATAATAATATTTTATTTCTTAAGTGTGTGCAGGGGTTGGTTGATTTCGAGGAATAGTTTGTAGAACAAACACAAGAACATAAGTCCCCCCCCCCCCCCCCTCCTACACATTCCCAACCTCCGATGATACGAAATTAAATTCACTTTGTTCAATTTCTCTGGTACTCATTTAGTGAGCCACGGATGCTGGTATGTCTGGGTTCCAATGTTTGCCGCTAGGCTCCACCACTGTGACCAGAGCGTGTCACGGTCCAAGATAATATAATGGGTCTGGCTATATATACTTTAGTTCTAGTTGTCAGACATTGTAGCTAAAAAGCGCTAGTAGTGTCGATATTAGCACGCCCGCGATTCAAATACTGTGGAGAAGTTTAAACACTAAGTTTTTATTTTATTGTTTCAGATAATATAAAGGGGAGGGGCAGGATCAGAGAAAATTATTAATAGCTTAATAAAAGAACCATATTATTAATAAACACAACAACTGCACTTATTGTTTGCAATGATTGTAATAAGAGTTAAAGTTGCTTTATATATTTATTCCCTTTACATAAACTACCTCTGTAAACAGGAAGATATGGAGAGGACACTTTATACTCATCGTGTTATATTTCAAATAGAAATATTTTTATAGATAAAATATATTAGGGCAGTGGTTTCCAAATTCAACCTTTCAAAAGGTTTGGCCTCAAGTTTTGTTTCTGGGACCATAACGACATCTTGATAGCCTTCAAATCCTAGTTTTTAATCATTTTTTCTAAAAGAGTCTAAAAGAGGAAGTGTACCCGCATTAGCGTGGAAGAAGAGTAAAAACCATTTTGGGAAAACGTTCCTCAGTACACCTGACCGAGATTCGAACCGCGATTTCCCCGCCACAAGCAGTTTAATCTACTGGGAGAGTAGCGCCTTACACTATGCAGCCACCGTAGTGGGTTACTATACTTTGCTTATACAATGATTATACGAATGTGGTTAAGATATCTCTAGCGTGTGTTTTGGATGTTGTCCTCTTAAGCGTCACTCTCCCACATACTGGACGGCGACAGTCAGCTCCCCGCATCGGTGGCCGTGTGGTCTAAGGCGCTACTCTCTCAGTAGACGAGACTGCCGGTGACGGGGAGATCGAGGCTCGAATCTCGGTCGAGTGTAACTGAGGAGGATTTTCCCAAAATGGTTTTCTACTCTCCCTCCACGCAAATGCGGGTAGGCTACACTTCCTATAAAAATATAACCATACTAATCCTTAAAATCATTAAGGTAATTAGTACAAAAGCGTATAACCCAAACGGGTAGTAAGATGTGGTGATTTTAAAAAACAGTTGAGTAAAAGTTGTGTAATCAAAAGGAACCAAAGCAGTTTCTTATCATTTGATCCGCTTACATTTCTATTAATTTTGATTTAGCACCTTCCTACATTCATTCTAATAAATTAATAAAGTATTAGTTCCACAAGCCCTGTGACCACACCTGAAATACACCGTAGCCCCAAACGGGGTCACGACTCCTTGGTTGTAAATTATTGTACTAGAGTTGGAGGGCACTAAGTCACCATTCTTACCAAGTAGCTTACGACATCTGAGAGAATTAGTGTTAGAATCCTAGAGAGGGTAGCATTTTAAATCATTTGTTTGCATATTAACACCAGTAAACTATAAAAGGACATTTAAAAACAAAGAGGAATAGGTGTTTTTTTAAATAGGCATATCAACTGAAAAATAAACATTGCCGTATTACCACTATTGTAAAAAGCCTAAATTATTGTGTAAACTCATATACCGCAACTTAATTACCCAAGGATTAAAATAAACTTTTTTTGTATAAAAACCACACTTATATTATTTATTTCAATCATTCATTAAAGATTCTACTAGGTTTTAAATGAAAATAACAATATAATATTTATCTATTTCTCGCTACGCTTATGATTTCTTAACACCGGTTATTTATGACAACTATATGCAGCGATCACAGCGCTGGCTCTTATTGCGGCAAACTATTCAAATAAAAAACTTCATTATTTCAACTTTTACATGCTTACCACCCGTTTATACGCTTATGTACTAATTACGCTAGTGGTTTAGGTACTAGGAAGGCTATATTTAGATGAAGTGTACCCCCATTTAGGTGGAGGGAGAATGGAAAACCATTTTGGAAAACCACCTTCGATACACTCGTCAAAGATCTCGAACCTTGATCTCCCCTTCATCAGTAGTCTAGTCTACCGCGAGAGTAGCTCCTTAGACCATGAAGCCACCGAAGCTGGTGAGTGCTAGTTGTGATATGGCACTAGTTTAGAGTGTTAGTTAATATATAGTTCTATTATAAAGTGTTATTTGAGAGATGGATCTAGTATAGAGTGATAGTTAAAAGATGGCTCTATTATAAAGTGTTATTTGAGAGATGAATCTAGTATAGAGTGATAGTTAAAAGATGGCTCTATTATAAAGTGTTATTCGAGAGATGGCTCTAGTATAGAGTGATAGTTAAAAGATGGCTCTATTATAAAGTGTTATTCGAGAGATGGATCTAGTATAGAGTGATAGTTAAAAGATGGCTCTATTATAAAGTGTTATTCGAGAGATGGATCTAGTATAGAGTGATATTTGAGAGATAGCTTAGAGTGTTGTATTGAGGGTGGGTGACAGAGTCAACTTGAACTAGCAGATTTCAGAGCAGTATAGTTAGTGCCAGTTGGGCATTTAGCCATCAGTGGCGTTGTTCAATAAATTGTCGGTTGTAGGATACAAATCAGAATAGAAGATGTTGCTTGGATTAGATCCAACGTATGGTCCTTACACAAGGATGACGCTCTGGAGTGTAGACAATACTGCTATAGGACTTGCTCCGACAGCGCTGAAAGACCAAATATTGTCTTGTGAGTGGCCGATACCATTTACAGACTGTCAATATGATGTGCTATACAGCTTTCATTACTACAGACTGTCAATATGATGTGCTATACAGCTTTCATTACTACAGACTGTCAATATGATGTGCTATACAGCTTTCATTACTACAGACTGTCAATATGATGTGCTATACAGCTTTCATTACTACAGACTGTGACTATGATGTGCTATACAGCTTTCATTATTACAGACTGTCAATATGATGTGCTATACAGCTTTCATTATTACAGACTGTCAATATGATGTGCTATACAGCTTTCATTACTACAGACTGTCAATATGATGTGCTATACAGCTTTCATTACTACAGACTGTCAATATGATGTGCTATACAGCTTTCATTACTACAGACTGTCAATATGATGTGCTATACAGCTTTCATTACTACAGACTGTGACTATGATGTGCTATACAGCTTTCATTATTACAGACTGTCAATATGATGTGCTATACAGCTTTCATTATTACAGACTGTCAATATGATGTGCTATACAGCTTTCATTATTACTACTGTCAATATGATGTGTTATACAACTTTCATTACTACAGACTGTCAATATGATGTGCTATACAACTTTCATTACTACAGACTGTCAATATGATGTGTTATACAACTTTCATTACTACAGACTGTCAATATGATGTGTTATACAACTTTCATTACTACAGACTGTCAATATGATATGCTATACAGCTTTCATTACTACAGACTGTCAATATGATGTGCTATACAGCTTTCATTACTGCAGACTGTCAATATGATTGCTATACAGCTTTCATTACTACAGACTGTCAATATGATGTGCTATACAACTTTCATTACTACAGACTGTCAATATGATGTGTTATACAACTTTCATTACTACAGACTGTCAATATGATGTGTTATACAACTTTCATTACTACAGACTGTCAATATGATGTGCTATACAGCTTTCATTACTACAGACTGTCAATATGATGTGTTATACAGCTTTAATTACTACAGACTGTCAATATGATGTGCTATACAGCTTTAATTACTACAGACTGTCACTATGATGTGCTATACAGCTTTCATTACTACAGACTGTCAATATGATGTGCTATACAGCTTTAATTACTACAGACTGTCACTATGATGTGCTATACAGCTTTCATTACTACAGACTGTCAATATGATATGCTATACAGCTTTCATTACTACAGACTGTCAATATGATGTGCTATACAGCTTTCATTATTACAGACTGTCAATATGATGTGCTATACAGCTTTCATTACTACAGACTGTCACTATGATGTGCTATACAGCTTTAATTACTACAGACTGTCAATATGATGTGCTATACAGCTTTAATTACTACAGACTGTCACTATGGTGTGCTATACAGCTTTAATTACTACAGACTGTCACTATGATGTGCTATACAGCTTTCATTACTACAGACTGTCAATATGATGTGCTATACAGCTTTAATTACTACAGACTGTCACTATGATGTGCTATATCGCTTTCATTACTACAGACTGTCAATATGATATGCTATACAGCTTTCATTACTACAGACTGTCAATATGATGTGCTATACAGCTTTAATTACTACAGACTGTCACTATGATGTGCTATACAGCTTTCATTACTACAGACTGTCAATATGATGTGTTATACAACTTTCATTACTACAGACTGTCAATATGATGTTCTATACAGCTTTCATTACTACAGACTGTCAATATGATGTTCTATACAGCTTTAATTACTACAGACTGTCAATATGATAAGACTGTACATGCTAGTGAGTGTAGACATAAATCACACCTTCACCTGGATCATGTAGAGACTGTGAATATGGTCATGTCAGCTGTCTGGATGTGACGTTTCCAGTATCCGTGACAATGGACAGGAGATTGTCAGGATTATGACTGTGTATTGACTGGTCACATTTGAAATAATATAGGACGAGTGGGACGAACAATTTACTTTTAAAGATGTGGTTGATGGCTTCGTTGCAGAGAAAGTCAGAAATAAATGCTTATTGTTCAACACTTATTATTATTATTTGTTTATAAACTACTAGGTTGACACCGTCAAGGATCTGATGGCGTGGGAGTAAGTATATCTCTCTAAATATAATAGTCCAATTAAAACAGGACCTAACACCACACATTTGTTTGTAAGCAACGGATTAGATCGGTATTTGGAGGTTGTCCCACTCTAGAATGTTCCAATCAGACACAGAACATGTAACATGTCTTGTAGTTTAAATATGACTGTGACGAGGTCAAGGAGGTCATGTCTTGTAACGATTTTTATTCAGCCCAGTTGACATTCTGCCACAAGGCGCATTAACCGTTTGTCTTCTTTCTGTGTTATGTATTAGAATAGAGAGAAATAGAGAAGAGGCAAAGAGTAAAATTAGAAGCTAAAGAAACGAAAATAAAGTTGTGCTCGAGAAAAGAAATAGTAGTGTATTGAACAAGGGAATAAAGAACAAATCTACAGTCTTAGGAGTGAATAGACAAACGTACAAGTGAAAGTCCAGATGGATGGATGGATGGTTATAAATAGATGTTGTCCGACAAATGAATGACGATGTAAAGTGCTGAATCGGCTCCATTGTCAAATGTGCAGGCAATATCACATTTTCCTTTAAACCGCGGAGAACGTGCTGTATAATACAGCGTCTTGTTATGTAAGTGGACGACGCTAGTGGCGTCTCTCCGTCCTCCCACCAAACATAGACTGGGCCCTTGGCAGAGATTGGAGATAAACAATCATTAACAGCCGTCACCTTACAGTCTTGCAATATTCAGTTCTTACAGCTAATGAAGTTATTATTATTATTATTATTATTATTATTATTATTATTATTATTATTAGTATTATTATTATTATTAGCACCGCGTCTTACTACCCGTTCGGGTTATACGCACTTACGCTAATGTGTAATCGTAGGGTGATTGTGAGATGAAATGGAGGACCTACAGTTTAACTTGGAATCCGAACCACGGTGGAGGCCTGGCATTCCTCACATTCACAAGATGTCTTGTCAGAGGTGACGGAAGGGTTTGGTAATCAGATAAATTTGTGCCGGGACCGAGGATTGAACCCCGGACCCCAACACAGAAGTCCGACACCTTACCCCTAGACCATCAGGTCACCCACTAATGAAGTTATCGTCTACAATAAATCACCAGTAGACAGTGTTATTCCTCACATGTTTCTGTTGTTATATCTAGTGAAGCTATGTAACTACATCATCATCATCATCATCATCAGAGAGTGTTATTCCTCACATGTTTCTGTTGTTATATCTAGTGAAGCTGTGTAACTACATCATCATCATCATCATCATCAGAGAGTGTTATTCCTCACATGTTTCTGTTGTTATATCTAGTGAAGCTATGTAACTACATCATCATCATCATCATCATCAGAGAGTGTTATTCCTCACATGTTTCTGTTGTTATATCTAGTGAAGCTGTGTAACTACACCATCAGAGAGTGTTATTCCTCACATGTTTCTGTTGTTATATCTAGTGAAGCTGTGTAACTACATCATCAGAGAGTGTTATTCCTCACATGTTTCTGTTGTTATATCTAGTGAAGCTATGTAACTACATCATCATCATCATCATCAGAGAGTGTTATTCCTCACATGTTTCTGTTGTTATATCTAGTGAAGCTGTGTAACTACATCATCATCATCAGATAGTGTTATTCCTCACATGTTTCTGTTGTTATATCTAGTGAAGCTGTGTAACTACATCATCAGAGAGTGTTATTCCTCACATGTTTCTGTTGTTATATCTAGTGAAGCTGTGTAACTACATCAGCAGAGAGTGTTATTCCTCACATGTTTCTGTTGTTATATCTAGTGAAGCTGTGTAACTACATCATCAGAGAGTGTTATTCCTCACATGTTTCTGTTGTTATATCTAGTGAAGCTGTGTAACTACATCATCAGAGAGTGTTATTCCTCACATGTTTCTGTTGTTATATCTAGTGAAGCTGTGTAACTACATCATCAGAGAGTGTTATTCCTCACATGTTTCTGTTGTTATATCTAGTGAAGCTATGTAACTACATCATCATCATCATCATCAGAGAGTGTTATTCCTCACATGTTTCTGTTGTTATATCTAGTGAAGCTGTGTAACTACACCATCAGAGAGTGTTATTCCTCACATGTTTCTGTTGTTATATCTAGTGAAGCTGTGTAACTACATCATCAGAGAGTGTTATTCCTCACATGTTTCTGTTTGTTATATCTAGTGAAGCTATGTAACTACATCATCATCATCATCATCAGAGAGTGTTATTCCTCACATGTTTCTGTTGTTATATCTAGTGAAGCTGTGTAACTACATCATCATCATCAGATAGTGTTATTCCTCACATGTTTCTGTTGTTATATCTAGTGAAGCTGTGTAACTACATCATCAGAGAGTGTTATTCCTCACATGTTTCTGTTGTTATATCTAGTGAAGCTGTGTAACTACATCAGCAGAGAGTGTTATTCCTCACATGTTTCTGTTGTTATATCTAGTGAAGCTGTGTAACTACATCATCAGAGAGTGTTATTTCCTCACATGTTCTTGTTGTTATATCTAGTGAAGCTGTGTAACTACATCAGCAGAGAGTGTTATTCCTCACATGTTTCTGTTGTTATATCTAGTGAAGCTGTGTAACTACATCATCATCATCATCATCATCAGAGAGTGTTATTCCTCACATGTTTCTGTTGTTATATCTAGTGAAGCTATGTAACTACATCATCATCATCATCATCATCAGAGAGTGTTATTCCTCACATGTTTCTGTTGTTATATCTAGTGAAGCTATGTAACTACATCATCAGAGAGTGTTATTCCTCACATGTTTCTGTTGTTATATCTAGTGAAGCTATGTAACTACATCATCAGAGAGTGTTATTCCTCACATGTTTCTGTTGTTATATCTAGTGAAGCTGTGTAACTACATCATCATCATCATCATCAGAGAGTGTTATTCCTCACATGTTTTTGCTGTTATATCTAGTGAAGCTATGTAACTACATCATCAGAGAGTGTTATTCCTCACATGTTTCTGTTGTTATATCTAGTGAAGCTGTGTAACTACATCATCATCATCATCATCATCAGAGAGTGTTATTTCCTCACATGTTTTTGCTGTTATATCTAGTGAAGCTATGTAACTACATCATCAGAGAGTGTTATTCCTCACATGTTTCTGTTGTTATATCTAGTGAAGCTGTGTAACTATATAATCAGAGAGTGTTATTCCTCACATGTTTCTGTTGTTATATCTAGTGAAGCTGTGTAACTACATTAGCAGAGAGTGTTATTCCTCACATGTTTCTGTTGTTATATCTAGTGAAGCTATGTAACTACATCATCAGAGAGTGTTATTCCTCACATGTTTCGGTTGTTATATCTAGTGAAGCTGTGTAACTACATCATCAGAGAGTGTTATTCCTCACATGTTTTTGCTGTTATATCTAGTGAAGCTATGTAACTACATCATCAGAGAGTGTTATTCCTCACATGTTTCTGTTGTTATATCTAGTGAAGCTATGTAACTACATCATCATCATCATCAGAGAGTGTTATTCCTCACATGTTTCTGTTGTTATATCTATTGAAGCTGTGTAACTACATCATCAGAGAGTGTTATTCTTCACATGTTTCTATTGTTATATCTAGTGAAGCTGTGTAACTACATCATCATCATCAGATAGTGTTATTCCTCACATGTTTCTGTTGTTATATCTAGTGAAGCTGTGTAACTACATCATCAGAGAGTGTTATTCCTCACATGTTTCTGTTGTTATATCTAGTGAAGCTGTTTAACTACATCATCAGAGAGTGTTATTCCTCACATGTTTTTGCTGTTATATCTAGTGAAGCTATGTAACTACATCATCAGAGAGTGTTATTCCTCACATGTTTTTGCTGTTATATCTAGTGAAGCTATGTAACTACATCATCAGAGAGTGTTATTCCTCACATGTTTCTGTTGTTATATCTAGTGAAGCTGTGTAACTACATCATCATCATCATCATCAGATAGTGTTATTCCTCACATGTTTCTGTTGTTATATCTAGTGAAGCTGTGTAACTACATCATCAGAGAGTGTTATTCCTCACATGTTTCTGTTGTTATATCTAGTGAAGCTGTGTAACTACATCATCAGAGAGTGTTATTCCTCACATGTTTCTGTTGTTATATCTAGTGAAGCTGTGTAACTACATCAGCAGAGAGTGTTATTCCTCACATGTTTCTGTTGTTATATCTAGTGAAGCTATGTAACTACATCATCAGAGAGTGTTATTCCTCACATGTTTCGGTTGTTATATCTAGTGAAGCTGTGTAACTACATCATCAGAGAGTGTTATTCCTCACATGTTTTTGCTGTTATATCTAGTGAAGCTATGTAACTACATCATCAGAGAATGTTATTCCTCACATGTTTCTGTTGTTATATCTAGTGAAGCTATGTAACTACATCATCAGAGAGTGTTATTCCTCACATGTTTCTGTTGTTATATCTAGTGAAGCTGTGTAACTACATCATCATCATCATCATCATCAGAGAGTGTTATTCCTCACATGTTTTTGCTGTTATATCTAGTGAAGCTATGTAACTACATCATCAGAGAGTGTTATTCCTCACATGTTTCTGTTGTTATATCTAGTGAAGCTGTGTAACTACATCATCAGAGAGTGTTATTCCTCACATGTTTCTGTTGTTATATCTAGTGAAGCTGTGTAACTACATCAGCAGAGAGTGTTATTCCTCACATGTTTCTGTTGTTATATCTAGTGAAGCTATGTAACTACATCATCAGAGAGTGTTATTCCTCACATGTTTCGGTTGTTATATCTAGTGAAGCTGTGTAACTACATCATCAGAGAGTGTTATTCCTCACATGTTTTTGCTGTTATATCTAGTGAAGCTATGTAACTACATCATCAGAGAATGTTATTCCTCACATGTTTCTGTTGTTATATCTAGTGAAGCTATGTAACTACATCATCATCATCAGAGAGTGTTATTCCTCACATGTTTCTGTTGTTATATCTATTGAAGCTGTGTAACTACATCATCAGAGAGTGTTATTCTTCACATGTTTCTGTTGTTATATCTAGTGAAGCTGTGTAACTACATCATCATCATCATCAGATAGTGTTATTCCTCACATGTTTCTGTTGTTATATCTAGTGAAGCTGTGTAACTACATCATCAGAGAGTGTTATTCCTCACATGTTTCTGTTGTTATATCTAGTGAAGCTGTGTAACTACATCATCAGAGAGTGTTATTCCTCACATGTTTCTGTTGTTATATCTAGTGAAGCTGTGTAACTACATCATCAGAGAGTGTTATTCCTCACATGTTTTGTTGTTATATCTAGTGAAGCTGTGTAACTACATCATCAGAGAGTGTTATTCCTCAAATGTTTCTGTTGTTATATTTAGTGAAGCTATGTAACTATATCATCAGAGAGTGTTATTCCTCACATGTTTCTGTTGTTATATCTAGTGAAGCTGTGTAACTACATCATCAGAGAGTGTTATTCCTCACATGTTTCTGTTGTTATATCTAGTGAAGCTATGTAACTACATCATCATCATCATCAGAGAGTGTTATTCCTCACATGTTTCTGTTGTTATATCTAGTGAAGCTATGTAACCTAAATGTACCCTAAATCATACCTTCCTCATTCCAATCTTGTCTGGCGATGAATCAGCTTGATCCTTAAACATACAGCAAATAATTATAGTGTCGAAACATTGACAGCAGGTCAATCTCGTCGCTTGGCACATGAATACATGAAATACACAGCGTATTATTAAGAATATCGTATCGATTTTAGACTCGACCCTGTGTTAATTGTCTCCATTCCGATGCATCATGTGTAGAGAATGACGTCAGAGGGAACTTAACACTGAACTGACTGCTCGAATAAATCACACGTTGCGGCAGTCACCTTGCTCAGTGCAACAAGGGAATTAGTGACGCCACTCATTATATCAGCGCTCGACACGCAAACAAACTAAACTCTAGACCTCCAACAGCTCGATGATCAACATGGATCTCTGAACACGCAAATACCAGTGAGGAAGGTCACACAAAGCTCCTGTTATCAACATGGGACTCTGAGTATGGAGATACCAGTGATACACGGCCCCTATTATCAACATGGAACTCTGAGCACGGAGATACCAGGTAGGAAGTTCACACAAGCTCCTATTATCAACATGGGACTCTGAGTACGGAGATACCAGTGATACACAGCCCATATTATCAACATGGAACTCTGAGCACGGAGATACAGTGATAAACAGCTCCTATTATCAACATGGGACTCGGAGTACGGAGATACCAGTGATACACAGCCCCTATTATCAACATGGGACTCTGAGTACGGAGATACCAGTGATACACAGCTCCTATTATCAACATGAGACTCTGAACACGCAAATACCAGTGAGGAAGGCCACACAAAGCTCTTATTATCTAATTGTGTTTGATCTCTCTATCGAGGCAACCTCTGGCGAAGAACTAACGAATTGAGGATCATTGCTTTGTGCCCTTGTTGCACTCTCCATCTCATCTTCAATGTAATTTATTAGAATAAATGTGTCGGGTGTACCTGTAGTGTTAACAGTTTATGATTGATTTATTCCTCTATTTTGGTTGTGTTTAAAGACATCTTTCTGGGATCTAGCCTCAATTCGTGCGTGTAATAGTGTTGTTTAGTGTTGTGTAGTGTTGCCTCGTTGGACATCTAGATAACCAGACAGACAGGGTTAGTGTTGCTGTGTTGAGTGTGTAGAGAACCTTCATGCAGGGTTAGTGTTGCTGTGTTGAGTGTGTAGAGAACCTTAAGGCAGGGTTAGTGTTGCTGTGTTAAGTGTCTAGAGAACCTTCATGCAGGGTTAGGGTTCGGCCAGACTGCCAAGCGTGCGAGCGAGCGCGCAAGCGACTGGGTGGCCAAAACTGGCGAGCGCGCGAGCGAGCGAGCGCGTAATTAGCGGACCTAGTTAGATTATTATTAGCACCGCGTCTTACTACCCGTTCGGGTTATACGCACTTACGCTAATGTGTAATGGTAGGGTTATTGTGAGATGAAATGAAGGACCTACAGTTTAACGTGGAATCCGAACCACGGTGGTGGCCTGGCATTCCCTACATTCACAAGATGTCTTGTCAGAGGTGAAGGAAGGGTTTGGAAATAAGATAAATCTGTTCCGGGACCGAGGATTGAACCCGGCTGCCAGCACAGAAGTCTGACACCTTACCCCTAGACCACTAGGTCACCGCCCCCCCCCCCTCCCCCCTAGTTAGAGAAGATGTCTCTGTCAAACACACTTAGTACATCTCTGCTCCTCGAAAATTCTTACAGAAAATATTGTGTATTTATAAAAAGAAAAAAGTAGAAGTGCATCCAATTAATAAATTGAGAAATGTGTATGGTACTGTACTGAAGTGTTTTAAAATCAGATTTGCCGCACCAGTGGCAGAATGGTGCGTTGCACTCGATAACTTTTGACTAGGAGGCAAAGGTTCGAATCTTGGCTCAGTGAACTGAAGGTGATTTTTAAAACTTATTTATTGTTGTGGTTTTTTCATACTCTCTCCAAACTAATGGTGATTCTTATTGTAAAGGCCTACTTTGATTATAATATTGAAGTATTTTAACATATCGGGTTTACATATATACATTATATTATTTATGGTCTTACCAATTAAATTAGGCCATTATTATTATTATTATTATTATTAGCACCGCATCTTACTTCCCGTTCGGGTTATATGCACTTACGCTAATGTGTAATGGTAGGGTGATTGTGAGATGAAATGAAGGACCTACAGTTTTAACGTGGAATCCGAACCACGGTGGAGGCCTGGCTTTCCCCACATTACAAGATGTCTTGCCAGAGGTGAAGGAAGGGTTTGGTAATCAGATAAATCTGTGCGGGACGAGGATTGAGCCCAGACCTCCAGCACAGAAGTCTGACACCTTACCCCTAGACCGCCAGGTCACGGGCCATTAATAGCAAGTGTGTTAAACCTATCACTGATAGAAAAAAGTCAAATATCATGTCAAAATGAGAAGTTTCCCCAGCACTCAATGAACCAACATACAATAATATTGCCTAGCGCCTGTAAACTATACTGTACCGGGTCGAGCGCGCGCGCTTGAAAATAGAACCAGTTCTATCTTTCAAGCGCGCGCGCTCAGTCGCTCGCTCGCTCGCTCGCTCCAGTGTGGGCCACCCCCCATTACAACCAATGTGTTCTATTTTATATTTTAGTCGCTCGCGCGCTCGCTCGCTCGCTCAGTCTGGCCGTACCCTTAGTGTTGCTGTGTTGAGTATCTAGAGAATCTTCAGACAGGGTTAGTGTTGCTGTGTTGAGTGTGTAGAGAACCTTCAGGTAGGGTTAGTGTTGCTGTGTTTAGTATGTAGAGAACCTTCAGGCTGGGTTAGTGTTGCTGTGGTTGAATGTGTAGAGAACCTTCAGACATGGTTAGTGTTGTTGTGTTGAATGTGTAGAGAACCTTCAGACAGGGTTAGTGTTGCTGTGTCGAGTGTGTAGAGAACCTTCAGGCAGGGTTAATGTTGCTGTGTTGAGTAGCTAGAGAACCTTCAGGCAGTGTTAGTGTTGCTGTGTTGAGTGGCTAGAGAACCTTCAGGTAGGGTTAGTGTTGCTGTGTTTAGTGTGTAGAGAACCTGCAGGTAGGGTTAGTGTTGCTGTATTTAGTGTCTAGAGAACCTTCAGACATGGTTAGTGTTGCTCTGTTGAATGTGTAGAGAACCTTCAGACATGGTTAGTGTTGCTGTGTTGAATGTGTAGAGAACCTTCAGACAGGGTTAGTGTTGCTGTGTTTGAATGTGTAGAGAACCTTCAGACAGGGTTAGTGTTGCTGTGTTGAATGTGTAGAGAACCTTCAGACAGGGTTAGTGTTGCTGTTTTGAATGTGTAAAGAACCTTCAGGCAGGGTTAGTGTTGCTGTGTTAAGTGTGTAGAGAACCTTCAGACATGGTTAGTGTTGCTGTGTTGAATGTGTAGAGAGTCTTCAGACATGGTTAGTGTTGCTGTGTTGAGTGTGTAGAGAACCTTCAGGCAGGGTTAGTGTTGCTGTGTTGAGTATCTAGAGAATCTTCAGGCAGGGTTAGTGTTGCTGTGTTAAGTGTCTAGAGAATCTTCAGGCAAAGTTAGTGTTGCTGTGTTGAGTGTGTAGAGAACCTTCAGGTAGGGTTAGTGTTGCTGTGTTTAGTGTCTAGAGAACCTTCAGGCAGGGTTAGTGTTGCTTTGTTGAATGTGTAGAGAACCTTCAGGCAGGGTAGTGTTGCTGTGTTGAGTTGTAGAGAACCTTCAATCAGGATTTTTAATAATGTAGTACATTATTTGTTTTATTGACCGATTGTTGCTTATTTTTAATCTAACATTATGTGTAAGTGTAGGCTAGGTACATATTAAAGTCATGTTTTCAAGTTTAGAAGCCTCGAATGAGCTTAGTGCCGCTACTTATTTGTTCAAACCGTTTATAGTCGGTCTTCTCTCTGACGTAATGAGTCGTCAATGTCCGAAATGTCCAGTCAGGCGCTAACAGCAGTCGAGGGGGAGCGGGTAGAGTGTAATTATAAGAGTGGAAAGTCTGTTTCATAAAGCTGGGTTAGGCCTACACTCAGTGTACCCCAACAGGTTCCACTATGGGACGGCTTCTCGGGGTAAACAAAGTGTATGTAGCCTATCTTACTAGTTCTTCAGATCTATCAATTATGTTTGAATAAAATTAAATGTAAAAGTGAACGTGTTTTATGGAACCTATCGTAAGAAGAATACGCTATGAAAAACAACAAATATGGTACTTATTAAAAACTGGATCAAAACAACGACCCAATCTGAACCGGAGAGTTTTGTGATCGTCACAGCATCCTGACGACTGTGGAATACACTCAACAAGTGAGTAAGAGCTAAAGACTTTCCTCTTCGCACTAAGTGCAAGTGCTAGGTATGAGACCTCCTCTAGCTAGGTGCCAGGTCTGTCCCAGCTAGGTGCTAGGTCTGTCCCCCGCTAGGTGCTAGGTCTGTCCCAGCTAGGTGCTAGGTCTGTCCCCAGCTAGGTGCTAGGTCTATCCCCAGCTAGGTGCTATGTCTGTCCCTAGCTAGGTGCTAGGTCTGTCCCCAGCTAGGTGCTAGGTCTGTCCCTAGCTAGGTGCTAGGTCTGTCCCCAGCTAGGTGCTAGGTCTATCACCAGCTAGGTGCTATGTCTGTTCCCTAGCTAGGTGCTAGGTCTGTCCCCAGCTAGGTGCTAGGTCTGTACTAGCTAGGTGCTAGGTCTGTCCCCAGCTAGGTGCTAGGTCTGTCCCCAGCTAGGTGCTAGGACTGTCCCCAGCTAGATGCTAAGTCTATCCCCAGCTAGGTGCTATGTCTGTCCCTAGCTAGGTGCTAGGTCTATCCACAGTAGCTGCTAGTTCTGTCCTCAGCTAGGTGCCAGGTCTGTCCCCAGCTAGGTGCTGGGTCTGTCCCCAGCTAGGTGCAGGTCTGTCCCTAGCTAGGTGCTAGGTGTGTCCCTAGCTAGTTGCCAGGTCTGTCCCAAGCTAGGTGCTAGGTCTGTCCCCAGCTAGGTGCTAGTTGTGTCCCTAGCTAGGTGCTAGGTCTGTCCCCAGCTAGGTGCTAGGTTGTCCCCAGCTAGGTGCTAGTCTGTCCCAGCTGGTGATAGTTCTGTCCCCAGCTGGTGCTAGTCTGTCCCAGCATAGGTGCTAGGTCTGTCCCCAGCTAGGTGCTAGGTCTGTCCCAGCTAGGTGCTAGGTCTGTCCCCAGCTAGGTGCTAGGTCTGTCTCCAGCTGGTGATAGTTCTGTCCCAGCTAGGTGCTACTGTCTGTCCCCAGCTAGGTGCCAGGTCGTCCCCAGCTGGTGTAGTTCTGTCCCCAGCTAGGTGCTAGGTCTGTCCCCAGCTAGGTGCTAGGTCTGTCCCCAGCTAGGTGTATAGTTCTGTCCCCAGCTAGGTGCATAGTCTGTCCCCAGCTAGGTGCTAATCTGTCCCCAGCTAGGTGCCAGGTCTGTCCCCAGCTAGGTGATAGTTTGTCCCCAGTTGGTGTGTTCTGTCCCCAGCTAGGTGCTAGGTCTGTCCCCAGCTAGGGCATAGTCTGTCCCCAGCTCGGTGATAGTTCTGTCCCCAGCTAGGTGCCAGGTCTTTCCCCAGCTAGTGCTAGGTCTGTCCCACCTAGGTTCTATGTCTCTCCCCAGCTAGGTGCTAGGTCCTGTCCCCAGCTAGGTGCAGGTCTTTCCCCAGCTAGGTACTAGGTCTTCCCCAGCTTGTGATATTCTATCCCCAGCTAGGATAGGTCTATTCCCCAGCTAGGTGCTAGTCTGTCCCCAGCTAGGTGCCAGGTCTGTCTCCAGCTGGTGCTATGTCTGTCCAGCTTTGTGCTAGGTCTGTCCCTAGATAGGTTGCTAAGGCTGTCCCAGCTAAGTGCTAGATTTGTTCCCCCAGCATGGTGCAGGTCTATCCCATCTAGGTGCTAGGTCTATCCGCAGCTAGATGCTAGGTCTGTCCCAGCTATGGCTAGGTCGTCCACTAGGTGTATATCTGTCTCCATAGGTGCCAGGTCTTCCCCAGAGTGCTATTCTTCCCCCTAGTGCTAGATCTTCTCGTAGTGCCAGGTCTCCCCACCAGGTGCTATGTCTGTCCCGTAGGCTATATCTGTCCCCAGTAGTGCATATCTTCCCCAGCTAGGTGCTAGATTTCTCAGCTAGTGCCGGTCTGTCCCACTAGGTGCTATGTCGTCCTAGTGCTATCTCCCAAGCAGGGCTAATTTCCCACTAGGTGCTAGGTCTTCTCACTAGTGCCAGGTCTGTCCCCAGCTAGTGCTGGTCGTCCCAGCTAGGTGCCAGGTCTTCCTACTAGTTTAGTGTGCCTACTAGTTCCAGGTCTGTCCCAACTAGTGTAGTCTATCCGCTGCTAGGGTGTCCCCAGCTAGGTCTATATCGTCCCAGCTAGGTGCCAGGTCTGTCCCCAGCTAGTGCTATATCTGTCCCAGCTAGGTGCTAGATCTGTCTCCAGCTAGGTGCTAGGTCGTCCCAGCTAGGTGCTAGGTTGTCCCGGCTAGGTGCTAGGTCTGTCCCAGCTAGGTGCTAGTCTGTCCCAGCTAGGTGCCAGGTCTGTCCCAGCTAGGTGCTAGGTCTGTCCCCAGCTATGTTCTATGGTTTCCCCAGCTAGTCTAGGTCTGTCCCCAGCTAGGTGCTAGTTGTCCCACTGGTGCTAGTTTGTCTCCACTAGGTGCTAGTCTTCCAGCTGGTGCTAGGTCTGTCCCACTAGGTGCTAGGTCTGTCCCCATCTATGCTAGGTAGTCCCAGTTTAGGTGCCAGGTCTGTCCCCAGCTAGGTGCCAGGTCTGTCTCCAGCTAGGTGTATTCTGTCCCAGCTAGGTGCTAGGTGTGTCCACTGCTAGGTGCTAGTTGTCCCCAGCTAGGTGCAGGTCTGTCCCAGCTAGGTGCTATGTCTGTCCAGCTTGGTGTAGGTCTGCCCAGCTAGGGCTAGGTCTTCCCACTAGTGCTAGTCCGTCCCCAGCTAGGTCTGGTCCCAGCTAGGTGCTAGGTATTCCCATAGTGCAATGTCTGTCCCCAGCTAGGTGCAGGTCTGTCCCAGCTAGGTGCTAGTCTGTCCCAGCTTGGTGCTAGTCGTCCCCACTAGGTGCTAGGTCTGTCCCCAGCTAGGTGCTAGGTTGTCCCCAGCTAGGTGCTAGTCTGTCGCAGCTAGGTGCTAGGTCTGTCCCCATCTAGGTGCTAGGTATGTCCCCAGCTAGGTGCCAGGTCTGTCCCCTGCTAGGTTCTAGGTGTGTCCCTAGCTAGGTGCTAGGTCTGTCCCCATCTAGTGCTAGGTCTGTCCCCTCCTAGGTGCTAGGTGTGTCCCTAGCTAGGTGCTAGGTCTGTCCCCATCTAGGTGCTAGGTCTGTCCCCAGCTAGGTGCTAGGTGTGTCCCTAGCTAGGTGCTAGGTCTGTCCGCAGCTAGGTGCTAGGTGTGTCCCAGCTAGGTGCTAGGTTGTCCCTAGCTAGGTGCAGGTCTGTCCCCTAGCTAGGTGTAGTAGTCTAGTCCCCAGCTAGGTGCTAGGTCTGTCCCCAGCTAGGTGCTAGGCTGTCCCTATCTGGCTAGGTCTGTCCCATCTAGGTGCTAGGTCTGTCCCTAGCTAGGCCCAGGTTTGTCCCAGCTTGGTGATAGTTCTGTCCCCAGCTAGTGCCAGTTTGTCCCAGCTTGGAAGTTCTGTCCCCAGCTAGGTGCTAGGTCTGTCCCCAGTAGGTGCTAGGTTGTCCCTAGCTAGGTGCTAGGTCTTCCCCAGCTAGGTGCTAGGTCTGTCCCCAGCTAGGTGCCAGTTCTGTCTCGCTTGGTGATAGATCTTCCCCAGCTAGGTGCTAGGTTCTGTCCCAGCTAGGTGCTAGGTCTATCTCCAGCCAGGTGCTAGTCTGTCCCCAGCTAGGTGATAGTCTGTCCCCAGCTCGGTGATAGTTCTGTCCCCAGCTAGGTGCTAGGTCTGTCCCCAGCTAGGTGCAGGTCTGTCCCAGCTAGGTGCTAGGTCTGTCCCCAGCTAGGTGCTAGGTCTGTCTCCAGCTAGGTGCTTAGGTCTGTCTCAGCTTGGTGATACTTCTGTCCCAGCTAGTGCCAGGTCCGTCCCCAGCTCGTGTAGTCTGTCCCCAGCTAGGTGCTAGGTCTGTCCCCAGCTAGGAGCAGGTCTGTCCCCAGCTTGGTGTGTCTATCCGTAGGGCTAGGTCTGTCCCCAGCTAGGGTATCTTCCCTAGTAGGTCTTCCCAGCTAGGTGTAGGTTGTCCCAGCTAGGTGCTAGGTCTGTCCCCAGGTAGGTACTAGGTCTATCCCCAGTAGGTGCTAGTCTATCCCAGCTAGGTCTAGGTCTTCCAGCTAGGTGCTAGGTCTGTCCCCAGCAGGTCTTAGGTGATAGTCTACTGCCCCAGTAGGTGCTGGTTATCCCCAGCTAGGTGCTAGTTCTGTCTATTCCCTAGCTAGGGGTCTGTCCCAGCTAGGTGCTAGGTCTGTCCCCAGCTAGGTGCTAGGTCGTGTCCCCAGCTAGGTACTATGGTATATTTCCCCCGCTAGGTGCTAGGTCTTTCCCTAGTAGGTCTGTTTTCCAACTAGGTGCTAGGTTGTCCCAGCTAGGTGCTGGTTGTTCCCCAGCTAGGTGGCCAGGTCTGTCCCAGCTAGGTGCTAGGAAAATAATAAAATGTGTAAGCTTGCTTTATTCGGTCGTAATTGGTTTTTTAGTCACCTCTTATCCCCCGTTCGGGTTATACGGTTGTGTTGGTTTTAGGGATTGGGAAAGTTTATATTAATGTAAGTGTACAACTTTGTGAGGAAAGAAAATGGAAAATCATTTTGTGATAAACCATGAGTAAGTACCCCCGGGCCCGAGATTTTTAACCTTGATCTCCCCGATTCGGAGTCTATTTTCCTGGGGAAAGTGCCGTTGGACATGCGGCCCCCGGGCTGGTTCTTTAAGTTGTTGACAACTCACCTGCTTTCATGGAAGTACAACCAGAATATACCAAAAAATTTTTTTACCTGTTGTTCTCTATTGGTGAAAACCCAGGCCTCTTACCTTACTGACGAAAAACAAATTTGGGGGGTTCAAAAAAAAAAAGATGCTTATGAAAATATTTTTGTCAAAAAGGGGGATGAGGCTACTGAGGAATGGAGGAGGTTACATAATGGTGAGATGCATGCACCTTATCATCAGTGATATTGTTGGTAATCAGGTTTCTTATAAAAAGGAAAAGAAATCGTAATGAATTTGGGGGAAGTGGTTTGTGTGAAATTTTTTTTAAAAAAACTTGGAAAAAAAAAAAACGTAGGAGCAAAAACCT
This sequence comes from Timema cristinae, assembly GCA_039000515.1. Classification (NCBI taxonomy): domain Eukaryota; kingdom Metazoa; phylum Arthropoda; class Insecta; order Phasmatodea; family Timematidae; genus Timema; species Timema cristinae. The sequence goes on along the minus strand of JBCFYV010001001.1, from coordinate 33,402,480 downwards.
TAAACTGAGCTTTTAGTTTATTATAATCTTTTCTTTACATTTTATGAATCTTAAAAAAAAAAAAAAAAAACACAATCGAATCTTAAGGGAAATAGATTGGAAAACTATATACAAGAAGCCAAAAAAATTTTTTTTTAAAACCAAGGATTGTTTTGATCCCTGCTTTGACGTAAAAGAAAATGTTTGCTCTGTGGCTACAATGTCACTTGTTCTAAGGATCTTTTTTCCCCCAAAAAACAATTATCTTTGTTGACCAAAAAAAACAGTGTCGTGTTAAAATAGAAGCAAAAAAGGCACGTACAAAATATGGGGTAGCCTTATATGACACATGTTTTGAACATTTTCACACCTAAATGGTATATTATATAAATCTAATTTACATTTTTGATAATATAATGTGTTATAAGTGTAGTTTTAACATTAGATTTTTTATTTAGCTGCACAAATGGTTTCATATTATTTCTAGGTTCTTTTTTAGACAAAAAAAAATTGGTTCAAAATTATAAAAAAATTAATTTAAATTGTTTTATTAATTGAATTATTTAAAAAAACTGTGTTTTAAAATTAAATAAAACTATACATTTTTTTTTTTTTCTAAACAAGATTTATTTAAATTTGTATTTGATTTTCAAAAAAATTAAATGGTAAGTAGTTCCACACGGTCTTTCTCGCTCTATTGTTTAAAAATGGAAATATTTACTTAAAACTCGTAATATATCTGAAACGGAATAATATACACTAGCAAACCCAAGAATAAATGGCACTATCCTTATGCGGAACATTTTTTGAATCGTGGTTTTAAATTTTAAAATTTTTTACTTTTAAAGAATTAATGTCCTCAATTGTATTTTTGGACCGATAAAAAAGGTCATTATTGGGTACACAAGGGTCAAACTTCGTATTAAAATTTCAATTTCCGGTTATAATTTTCGACATTTTATTAGGTGTTGCACACTTCATGTAACGCATTGCTATTAAATTCCTCATTTATAAATTTTGACCAATAAAAAATGTAAATATTGACTATTGAGTCTAAAATGAAGGAGATCATTGTTGTACAAACATTTTCCTAAGGGGTTTTAAGGAAAAAAAAACCTAAACTTTAGAGTTACTTATTTTTAATTACCCTATGGAATTGGAGAATTATTGCGTCAAAACTTAAGTAATATCTCTTACAACTAAAGCTCACAAAATTGTATTAATTATTTGCCAATATTTTAAAAAACTGTTGGTTTTAATAAAATATATTTAATATAAAAAGTTTTTATTTTTAATAGTAAATACAATTTTGCAATTATGTTATTTAGTATCTCAAATAGTTGCGGAGATACGTAAGTTTCAGCTTCTGTAAAGTACCTTAAAAGTCATTTTTACGGGAAAGTGAAAATAGTCCCCTTTATTTATAATCTTAGTCAACGCCCAGATACGAATTTTAATCAAAATCGTTAGAGTCTATTTTGAGAAAAAACTTTTTGTATTTTTTCTTTTAGCTTTTTATTTAAACTACTCTTAATTTTAAGTTTTAAACCCGATACACAGACAGACGGCATTGCAAAGACCACTTTTTGGGGTTTTGGGGTCATGAGATGTCGACGTCCACCAACATTTCAGGTTAGTTTTTTTACGGTCGCAATATTTTAACTTTTGTGTTCGAAAAGTTGAAAAATAAATATATTTGCGTACAGCTTGAAAGTTATTGGTTTTATAAAAATATGCTTTGATTAAAAATTGTATTATAAAGATACCTGCATATTTGTAATGATGAGTAATTTCATTTCTCAATAGTTTCGGAGATATTATAAAAATATAGAATTTAATGTATCAGACCCGAGCCCTTAAAGTCATTTTGCCGAAATATTAGAGAAGCCCCTTTTGTTTGAAATATTTATAAATGTCTATAAATGAAATGTAATCAAAAACGTTGAGCCGATTTCCCAGAAAATCAACTTTTTCTCTTTTTGCCCTTCCCGTAAAACTACCCTTAATTTAGGTTAAATATCCAATTACAAAAGCTCCTCGGGGTAACCTATGAAAACCCTAGATATCAAGTTGTAGCCCCATCGGTAAAATAGTTTAGGCTCTAGTTGGAGGTACAGACAGACAGACGAAAATTCATAAACCACTTTTTCGGATTCGGGGGGTCATGAAACGTCGAGATTCATCAAAAACTCGAGTTCAATTTTTTTTGACGATCACAATACTTTCTCTACCTGAAGATAGCGAGAAAGTAAAAATAGAACAAGACAATCAGAATATTTGACCCTGTTGTATAAAGCTCTCACATAGTATTGTTGAAATAGAACCTCTCAGTTTTAAAATATTGATGAGCTTAGTGGGAACTAAATTTTAGTTATTTTACTATAATCAAATTTTGCAAAGGAAGAGTGGACTATCTTTTGGACCTAATGAAGTAGTCGATGTCATTGTTCAATTAATTCACACGCCTCATTAAGTGATTCCTAGAACATACAGTTTTCCTTCCGCAAAAAACTTGCTCTCTAAGAAAGCGGGCAAAATTTTAACATTTATTTAATAAGAGATAGTTTTATCAAATCAATCAATTGTTGTTACACGCTTATTTACTAATTACTCCATTGGTTTTAGGGATGGGGAAGGTTATATTTATAAGGAGTGTACCTGCATTTAGTGGAGGTAAAATTTAAAAAAACCCAAACCCCGAGTACCCCGACCGAGATTCGAACCTTGATCTACCGTCATCGGCAGGATAGTCTACTGTGAGAGTAGCGTCCTAGACTTGCGGCCACCGACGTGTGTTATGTTATAGTTAAAATGTCCCCCAGCCTATAGACTCTCTGCCCTTGTCTTAGCAAGATTGAAGTGTTCATGTTTTATTTAGTGACCTTGATTAAATGAAATTTAATAGTTTTTATTTTAATGTGTATGTAATTCAGTGTTTAAATGTGTACACTTGGTTGATCGATGTTTGGAAACAGCTTGTGTGATTGATTGTTTTTGTTATCATCGATAGCCTTTAAGATTGACTTTATATTTATTATTGAGTCTGGCGCGGTTGATTTTCGGGAAATCCATGTCTCATATAATTCACATTAGCTTATTATTTAAATATAGTTTGAATAATAGTAATGGAGGCAGCTATCTCTCGATGACAGGTTTTTAATAAATCAAGTCTGATTTTCATGTAGGCATACGCCAGAGCATAAGCATTTATTAAGGCGATGTTCATTACGTCTGTGGCCGGGACGTGTTTTTAAACCCCCGTGTAATCAGACATTGTTGTGCTCTGGAAACTTTTGTGAGAGGAAAGTTTTCCTTTGGTAATGAATGAGTGTCGTTACATGTGGTATTATCTCGTGTGTCGACAACTGAAATAAAGATAATTTGTTGATATATTGGTTTTTTAGTCTAGTGCTTGTCCCAGATTATTAGTCAGACTTGATGTGCGTGCGTCTCAAACCCAAACATAAGACGACATCTGCTTGGACAAGAATGGAATGGCCAGTTTCGCGTACGGAACTAGCCCATTGCATTCTGGTCTAGGTAGGTCTCGTCCTGTATTTAGTATAACCCCGAACTTGAGACGTTCTAAGTCTGACTATGAAACTGACTCTAATAAAAGATCCAAAGACAACATTTATTCAACGGAATACTAGCCAAGAGAGTACTCAAACTAATAATAATAATAATATTTAGCACCGCGTCTTACTACCCGTTCAGGTTATACGCTTTAAGTACTAATTTCGCTAATGGATTGGGAATTGGGAAGGTTGAATTAGAGGAAGTGAACCCGCATTTGCGTGGAGGAAGAGTGGAAAACCATTTAGGAAAAACCACCCCCGGTTCACACAACCGAGATTCGAACCTCAATCTCCCCGTCCCCAGCAGTCGAGCTCAACACGACAAGCGCGTTAGCCAACTACGCCACCGAGGCGGGTCTCCAACTAATACAATTCCTGATATATTATAACTTATTGTAATTTATTCTTGTGAGATTTACATGTTTTAAATTATCTGGAACCTGCATTGGTGGCCCCGTGGCCTAAATAGGCGTCATTCTCATGTTAGACTGGCCTGCCGATAGCAGGAAGAGCGGGGTTTGAATCCTGATCGGGTCTACTGAGGGTGGTATTTTCCTATATGGTTTTCAACTTTCCCTCTACGGAAATGTGGGTACTCTTAATTCCACTTTCCTCCTCTCATTGCACTATATTACCCGCACCATTGATAAAAATAACTCGGCGTTAGTCTCGCAATAGAGTGAATGAATAGGTCTAGGTTCGAATCACGGCTGATTTTGCCAGAACTGACTTAGTAGACTACTACATAAGTAGATAATATGTCGTTCCTGTATTAGCCGGATCCAGCATTTGACTATGAAGCATCTAACTGAGGTAATGTTTGAGCATTATTTACAAATAGGAATCAGGTTCCATAGCTCACTATTTATATGAACACTACGCACGAAGTTACGGGACCCGCGTTGCTCATGGACCTGTCAGAAAATATCGTTCCCAGTGGTAACGTGATACAGCAATGAGGTATCGGTGTTTATTAGATACCCGGTATTGAAAACGCCACCGTTTGTGCTACGTTAAGGCCCATTCTATACGGACGTTGAAAACGCGGCACTTTTGACGTTAGCCGGGCGTCTGGCACTTTTAACGCAACTGGTTGGCAGCGCTGGTAAAACTAGACAGAGCGTTGTCATGGCAGCTGGGACGCGACACTTCACTCCCATTGTGTTTGTTCATTGGCCGTCAATACTTTTATTCATAACCTCACCTTGTATCTTTTGTTCATATAAATAAAATCTCAAAAGCTCATCGAATGACGTTAATGACATTATAAAATATTTAAAAAACTAATCTGTATACATTCTATGATTTTCAAAGAATACAAGAAACCGTCCTGTTGAAAGACGATTGGCTAGTACTGGACGAGTCTCCCAACGTCATTCTTCTCTTCCAGAATGTTCGTAATACTTTTCAAAAGGTGAATCACACCAATACATCCCCTCTGCCCGGTGTCCATTTTCTGAGGAACACACCATTAGAGTCAGCAGCTCTGCCCTAAGAACACCGTGTATATCTTGTTTAGCGCTTTAATCCCATTGCCACGGCTTCAAACACGCGGCGCTTTCAGCGTTCTTATAGAATGGCCCGGCTGGCTAAGTTTACACCCAGTTTCGGTAAATTAAAGTTGATCTTCTGTTTTGTTACATCTAATACTTTGTACCCTTGGATCCAAACACTGCAGTGATTACAGTCACAATTCATGGAATCAATGTCATGTTAGTGTAGGAATTTGGGTTCGTTCTTCCATCAGGGAATGCCAAGATTCTTCTTTGTTGGAGTGTTTCTTATTTCCCACGCCTTCTCAGTTCATCACACATGCAATCGATTGCGTTTCGGGTCCTGGGATTGTGCTGCCCAGTCTAGAAGGGATTGTGCTGCCCAGTCTAAAAGGGATTGTGCTGCCCAGTCTTGAAGGGATTGTGCTGCCCAGTCTAAAAGGGATTGTGCTGTCCAGTCTAGAAGGGATTGTGCTGCCCAGTCTAAAAGGGATTGTGCTGTCCAATCTAGAAAGGATGGACTTCTGTTGATGTACATATAAGAGCTTTTTCAACTTTTGACATTTAATTGTCATCATTATCTTGCTGAAAATTCTGGCTGCAAGCGTTTTCGTCTGAGCATACAGTATCTTGCTCTTGGCACATGAAGCGAACCATAGAACCATTGAAATCCATTTGCTCGGGTTGGCCCGCCACATTGCCGAAAAGATTAATATTTGTTCAATTGGTTGTACTCAATTTTCTCTCTCATATGTGCCAGAGCATAATCATTTGTACTATTCTTTTCTTTATATTTTTAGCACCGTGTCTTACAACCCGTTCGGGTCATACGCCTTTGTACTAATTACACTAATGGTTTTAGGGATGAGAAAGGTTATATGTATAAGAAGTGTACCCATATTTGCTTGGAGGGAGAGTGGAGAACCATTTTGAAAAACTCTCTTGGTATACCCGACCAATAACTCCGTATACAATAGATTCCGTCTCAGAGTCATGGCTGGCTGAGAGATTCAACTCTCATCTGGGAGGTTGGTCAGTTTTCTGTAACTCTTTCAATGAACAAACTCCTAGTTAGAATGTGTGTCGTTTGTTATCATTGTCAACAATGTCCTCCTGAGATCTGATAAGAGAGAAGTCATCAATCAGTCACCGCTCTCGACCTCCATTTAGTCCTTGAGAGTTGAGACACTCTGGTTCTGACCTGGTCCGTCTGTTGTACGCGCGCTGTTTTAACTGTGGCCGGACCCTCCGAGACAACTGGACAGTAGTTGTCAGTGAAGTGCTTGTATTGTGACAACTGGACAGTAGTTGTCAGTGAAGTGCTTGTATTGTGACAACTGGACAGTAGTTGTCAAATGAAGTGCTTGTATTGTGACAACTGGACAGTAGTTGTCAGTGAAATGCTTGTATTGTGACAACTGGACAGTAGTTGTCAGTGAAGTGCTTGTATTGTGACAACTGGACAGTAGTTGTCATGAAGTGCATGTGTGGTGACAACTCCAAGACAACTGGACAGTAGTTGTCAGTGAAGTGCTTGTATTGTGACAACTGGACAGTAGTTGTCAGTGAAGTGCATGTGTGGTGACAACTCCAAGACAACTGGACAGTAGTTGTCAGTGAAGTGCATGTTGTGGTGACAACTCCAAGACAACTGGACAGTAGTTGTCAGTGAAGTGCTTGTATTGTGACAACTGGACAGTAGTTGTCAGTGAAGTGCATGTGTGGTGACAACTGGACAGTAGTTGTCAGTGAAGTGCATGTGTGGTGACAACTGGACAGTAGTTGTCAGTGAAGTGCATGTGTGGTGACAACTGGACAGTAGTTGTCAGTGAAGTGCTTGTATTGTGACAACTGGACAGTAGTTGTCAGTGAAATAAGGATTGTGCAGGATACCTATGGTTAGTATTCGGGATGACCCCTCCCTGCATGTTAGTGGTACTGCAGGTTATCATCTCTGTAGGTTGGTGGAACTGCTGGTTATCATATCTGCAGGTTGGTGCTATTGCAGGTTATCATTTCTGTAGGTTGGTGGAACTGCAGGTTATTATCTCTACAGGTTGGTGGAACTGCAGGTTATCATATCTGCAGGTTGGTGCTACTGCAGGTTATCATTTCTGTAGGTTGGTGGAACTGCAGGTTATTATCTCTACAGGTTGGTGGAACTGCAGGTTATCATCTCTGTAGGTTGGTGGAACTGCAGGTTATTATCTCTACAGGTTGGTGGAACTGCAGGTTTATCATATCTGCAGGTTGGTGGAACTGCAGGTTATTATCTCTACAGGTTGGTGGAACTGCAGGGTTATCATATCTGCAGGTTGGTGCTACTGCAGGTTATCATTTCTGTGGTTGGTGGAACTGCTGGTTATCATATCTGCAGGTTGGTGCTACTGCAGGTTATCATCTCTGTAGGTTGGTGGAACTGCAGGTTATCATTTCTGTAGGTTGGTGGAACTGCAGGTTATCATCTCTACAGGTTGGTGGTACTACAGGTTATCATCTCTGTAGGTTGGTGGAACTGCAGGTTATTATCTCTACAGGTTGGTGGAACTGCAGGTTATCATATTGCAGGTTGGTGCTACTGCAGGTTATCATTTCTGTAGGTTGGTGGAAAGCTGGGTTGTTATAATCTCTGCAGGTTGGTGGAACTGCAGGTTATCATCTCTGTAGGTTGGTGGAACTGCAGGTTATTATTCTACAGGTTGGTGGAACTGCAGGTTATCATATCTGCAGGTTGGTGCTACTGCAGGTTATCATTTCTGTAGGTTGGTGGAACTGCTGGTTGTTATAATCTCTGCAGGTTGGTGCTACTGCAGGTTATCATCTCTGTAGGTTGGTGGAACTGCAGGTTATCATATCTGCAGGTTGGTGCTACTGCAGGTTATCATTTCTGTAGGTTGGTGGGAACTGCTGGTTGTTATAATCTCTCGGGTTGGTGGAACTGCAGGTTATCATCTCTGTAGGTTGGTGGAACTGCAGGTTATTATCTCTACAGGTTGGTGGAACTGCAGGTTATCATATCTGCAGGTTGGTGCTACTGCAGGTTATCATTTCTGTAGGTTGGTGGAACTGCTGGTTGTTATAATCTCTGCAGGTTGGGGCTACTGCAGGTTATCATCTCTGTAGGTTGGTGGAAAATGCTGGTTGTTTATAATCTCTGCAGGTTGGTGCTACTGCAGGTTATCATCTCTGTAGGTTGGTGGAACTGCAGGTTATCATATCTGCAGGTTGGTGCTACTGCAGGTTATCATTTCTGTAGGTTGGTGGAACTGCTGGTTGTTATAATCTCTGCAGGTTGGTGCTACTGCTGGGTTTTAGACAGTTGAGAGCTAAAGAAAGGTGTGGGAGAGGGGCGAAGGAATCTGTGAACGTTCGCTCTTCTAAACAAGAGATTTGCAAGTTTTTCAGCTCTCAGCCACAATTGGATCAGTTCTATCTTTTTAATTACTAAAAACAAAAGCTCCTAAGGGAACAGGATGAGTAGGCGAGTTTGGTGAGTAGTAAAGCATCTCCTTGTATAGAACATGGCGAACCAACAAAATGGACCTCCATTGCATCCAAACATTGGCCTCTCTAGTTAGCTCAGTGGTAGCGAGTCTCTCTTACGAACCAGAGTCCCGGGTTTTTATTCTCGCATGGCGGGGTGTTGTAACCCAGACAATGAGCTGACAGAGAACCGGACAAGTTGACAGTTGTCAATGAAAGGTCTGGTCTCTTCGAGCGGACAAAGCTGTTAGGAACGTTTAATCCGGAGTAGGGATTTGGAAAAAAAAAAAGTATCGATTATTTACTAATATCCATATTTTCCTCTCGATACTAGTATTTTTTCTCTCTCGATGATTTTACTGATTTAGTACTCCCCTCCGGTATCAGATTGGTATCGAAAGTAACCATTTTTTTGTTTTTCTTCACTCTTTTCTGAGGTTACAGAAGGGTACAAAAATATTGAAAAATATATATTATTAATCATACTTCGCTAGTAAAATAACTTTCCATCAGCACATTATCATAAACTTTTTGAAATTGGCATGGTTAAACTTTTATAAAAATCCATTATACAATACAATAATCATACTTTCCAATTTCCCAAAACATTCACATAGACTGATGCCTAAGTAATGATTATAAAATCTTTAAATAATTTTCATTGTTTGAATAAATATGAAAATACATTATTATTATGCAAAATTTGAAATTATTATTATTATAGATACAAAAAAAAATCCAGATTAAATCCAGATACCGATACTTACTACTATCGATATTTTTCTTTTGATAATAATAAGGTTTCGATATTTTTCGGGCGTATTTTTTAATATATCAAATATTTTTTTTTTCGATACCCAAAATCCCTAATTGAAGAGATTTAGTGGATTGCTGGATGTTTCACGTAATGAAATGCGCCTTTAATGACGTAATTTGTTGAATATTTACTATCTCGTCTTGTTTGGTTTTCTGGTGACAAGGAGGTTGGGTTTCAAATCCTTGTTGGGTGTACTGAGATTTTCCCCACTCTCCATCCGGATAATATTGCTCTAATAGCTCAAAAACTACTCGAAATTCTATAAGTTGTTATCCATCTAGCCAAAGAGGAGATAACATATTTCATGAACAGAAGCAACAAACTTGTATGATAAAGTTTAATTATCTTTAAGTAAATAATTATATACCGTACATTCTTTTTTTTTTTATCTCTGATTATATATTATTTGGATTCCGTAATCAAAGCAAACCTTATAAAGTGTGATTTGGCTTATCTTTTACTTACTTAGTGTAGATCTACACGTTCGACGTAAAAACAAGCGCAAAACAGAAACGTGGTCACGTGACGAGCTCTAAGCCAATCACAATTCTGTCTCATGGTGCAAGCTTTTTTTGCTAAAAGTTCAACTCAGCTCTACTTCATCCGCTCTGCCTGAGATTTTCGGCACGGGGTGAGCCAATCAAATCGACAACGCATGCGCTGTAGAGCTAGAAGCAAGCAGACAGTTTCTTTGTCCGTTGTGAGGAGCTTGAAATAACCCGTAATGTAGAGCGTGTGTAACCAGGTAATGGATTGTGTCAGACACAGTGTTATAACCTGGAAACATTCCATCGATAGAATGATCTAAAATATATGTCTATATATAGAAAATAAAATATGTTGATAGTCAGCTGTTTTATGTTAGCGTTGCAATGCATCATGGGTCAGCATACAGCGTGTGAACTTCTACACTACTCAAAAAATTCTGGTCTCTATTTTCGGCTAACGTGGGGAACCAAGCCTTACTTTATGGCACTAGAGCTTGAAATTTAATTGCTTTACTTACAAAATAGGCAACCTATCTTAATCTTGAGCTACTTCTATCCAATTACCTCATTACACACTATCCCTATATTGATCTATTTCCCCCCCCCCCCCCCAATTATACACCTACCCTACTTGATCAATTTTTACCATCCAATTTTTACACCCCTTTCCCTAAAAATTTATCTACTTCTTCCAGCCAATTTTTACCCCTATCTCTACTTTAGCTAGTTTATCCATCCAATTATTACACCCATCCCTTTTTTGATCATTCTACCCCAATTTTTACATCCATCCCCATTTGGGGAGTTATACCCCCCCTTTTTCTTAACCCCCCCCCTATATTGAGCGTTTCTTCCTCCCCTCATAAGCCCAACTTTTTAGGTCCATTTTAATGTTACCCCCCCATCTTCATGTGGGTTTGTCCCAACTGTCCAATTGATTTCCCAAAAACCAATTCTTTTGGGGGGGGGGGGGGGGGGGGGGGGGGGGGGGGGGGGGGGGGGGGATGTATCAGGGTGGTGCTCGTTATTATTTAACTTACCAACACTCTTTTATCTTTACCCTTTTTTAGGCCCAACTAATGTAAATTATTATTTTCACCCATCAAACGTAAAACCTTTTTCCTTTTTTCCAAAACAAACGACGAAATAATTTGCGACTTACGGGACCACGCCAATTGTGTAGCGTGAGAGTCTTGTGGGGTTGAATAATCTGGTTGAAGGCGCAGTGTGATTTTCACTTTGGTTCGATGTGAAGACAGGCGCAATGTGATATTCCACTTTTGGTTAGAGGTAAAGTTGGGCTGGATATTCCCACAGTTGGTTCAGGGTAAAGACGGGTTGCATGGGGTATTCCACATTTGGGTTTCAGAGGTAGAAGCAACGCGCTGGCTGTCCCTAATGTTTGTTGTGTGACGTCCTTTAAAACTTTCGTGTTGTATTGATATTGTACCAGGGGCTGAAAACTAGTCGTGTGAGGTGTTCCAGTGAAAATAAGGAAGAAAAAATAAAAAGCTCCGGGGGAGGGGCTCGAGCCTGGGGTCCGGGATTCGATTCTCAACTGGACTTTGGGGGTTTTTTCCCGAAAGGGAAATCCCCCCAAAACGGTCCGAGTGTCTCGTTAGTTAGTTTAAATTAGGTTTAGGGTTTTTCCCACTGGTTCCACCCCCTATACACACTATCATCATCATTATTTTTTTGGGGACGGAAAAGTTTTTTAAAGGATGGGGATGTATTTTTTGGACATTGGGGGCACCTGGGCAACGGTACTTAGTATGACTAATTTTTCCACAACCCAAAGTACGAATCTTGTGCTTGATGCAATGTTGAAACAATAGGTTAATACCAATAAATATTCTGTGATAATATTTCATTGTCAAACCCCGTGGTCGAGCGCCTACCATCACTGTCGGAATGATCCCTTTTAAATTTGCTGTTAATTGCTCCGGGGTTGGCCAAATTAAAATCGGTTAATTAATAAAGTAAAAAGAAAACTATTGATGGCTGTTTTTTTCACACCGGTTTATTCAAATCATATTTGAAATTATTTTATACATACGCCAATTAAAATGCTTTATATAAATGCACTTTGGGATATTAATGTATTATTATTGTATTCTTGTTAGACGTGACTGCGAGAGTCAGTGTAGGTTTTTGTGAGTCCCTAACGATTTGCTTGTGCCTGACTGACTTGTTGACTTTTACTTGTGCGACTTGTGCGTGTATTTTTTTTTTTGCAAAAAACATAGCACAAACGGCTTATATAGTACATACCCCTTGCCTTTGGTCCCTTTGTCAAAAATGTAAAAAAATAACAAATAGAAATCCCTGGTGACGGGTGTTGTGAAGGCTGCTTTTTTTTATGGGGAAATTTGGGCGTACTTTGCCAAATACTGCGGAGTTGTTCCTTTTACAGAAAAATGGTATAAAAAATATTTTTTTTTAATGGTGTAATCCTTTTCACATTTTTTGAGAAGTGCTGTTTTCTTGGATGAATCATAAAAAATAATCTAATATGTTATTTAAAAAAAAATTTATCTTCATCCATGTTTTTATTATTTTAGACTGATCAAAATCAGTTTTTCTTTAAATATATATATATATATTATATTTTTAATATATAATATATATATATAATTATATATATATATATATATAGTGATAACTAGAGGGATAAAATGTTTAAAAGGACTGTGGTGTGATCTTCTTAGGGATCTGAAATATCCCCAGATGGTTTGTATCTTAAACCGCATTTTAATAGATCTTTCAAATTTAAAATATAGCTTGTTTTTTTAAATTATATTTATAGAAATGTTGTGATTACAAATTTGGAAATGATCTCATATTTATTTTGAATGAAAACACGTAATGTTAACAAATAGTAATTGTTGTGGGGTGTGGTAAGTAATATCATGAATTTATTAATAGGCCCAATTTAAAACTTTGTTCCCCCACCTATAATATAAAGGGGCCAGAAAGAAAACAGCTTAGGGGAGCCTTTGGGAGTTTAACATTTCTTACGTAACGTACTTGGGGGGGGGAGGGGAATTTTGGGTAGGTAACGTAACTAATATAAGTATAACTTAGCTTTTTCACTTTAAAAATAGGTTTTCTGTAAATCAAACAAAATATTAATTCAAAATCTATTTATTTCAAATTATATGATCCGACTGAAAAAAACTTTTTACTTAAAAAAAGCCCCTTTGAAAATTACATGAGGAAAGGGTTTTTTTTTTAATTCTTTAAACTGTAGGTTACATTACTTTAAGGGGGGAAGGGGAGTTACAAAGCGTTTCGGAGCGTGGGTAGGGGGGAGGGGGGGGTTTCCCCCCCCCAAAAAAGACCTAAAATTGCTTACGTAAAAAGTGTGTGGCCCCTTTTAAATATTAATTTATTTATCGATAAAAAAATTATCTCAGTATTCAAAACTATGTTTAATGTTAAGAAAACACAAATTTAAAACTAAGGTGAAGTAGTTGAGTTTTTTTTCTGCTAGAAAAATTAGCAATAATTTTTATAAAGTAGCGTCCAAAAGTTATCTTACGGGCCCTATTAAAACTATAAGTTTCAAAATACATCATATTTCTTTGATTACAAATTTAAAAATGTGTGTACAGGAAGAAAAAAATTTTACTGAAAAAACATTTGATTTCAATTAGAGTGTTATAAATCAGTTTCTCTCAGGGGGTATTTCTGTTTGTAGTCCCCCAAACCCTTGGCCTTGTTGACCCCCTTTCATGAAATAAAAGTTTCGGTGATTAAAGGATAAATTGATTTTAAAAATACTTTCAAGGAAAAATGAACCTCAAAGACCAATCGCTAAAAGTTTGTCACTTCATAGTAAACAACAGTTCCAGGTTAGAGATACATGGGAATCAAAATGTTGATTAGTTACTCAATGAAGAGAAAAAGGACCAGCAACCCTTTTAAATTCCGCTTGTGGTTGTGTGAGGTTCAGGGGAGCTCAATGAAGGTATAGGACCCGCAACCCTTCTAAAAATTTCCCGCTTGCAGGTTGTGTGGGGTGTTCAGGGTGCTCAAAGAAGGATATGGCCCGAACCCTTCTAAATTCCTGCTTGTCAGGTTGTGTGAGTTTTTCAGGGATCAAAAGAAAAATATGGACCCCGCAACCCCTTTTAACTTCCGCTTGTCGGGTTTTGTGAGTGTTCGGGGTGCTCAATGAAGAGATATGGACCCGAACCCTTCTAAATTCCCGCTTTTTAGGTTGTGTGAGTGTTTTAGGGGGAGCTCAATGAAGAGATATAGGACCAGCAACCTTCAACATTTTTGTTTGTAGGTTTTTGTGAGTGTTTAGGGGTGTAAAGAAGAGATATAGGGCCAAACTCTTCTAAAAAATTTCCCGCTTGTCGGGTTTTTGAGTGGTTTAGGGTGCTCAAAGAGAGATATGGACAAGCAAACTCTTCTAACATTTCTGTTTTCAGGGTTTTGTAGTGTTCAGGGTAGCTCAATGAAGGATTAAAGGGGCCAGAACCCTTCTAAATTCCTGCTTGTAGGTTGTGTGAGTGTTTTGGGGTAGCTCAAAGGGGAAAAGATTAGGGCCAGAAACCCTTTTAACATTCCTGCTTTTCGGTTTGTTGGGTTCGGGGGTAGCTAAAGAAAGATTTTGGGCCAGCAACCTTCTAACATTTCCCCGCTTGTCAGGTTGGTGAGTGTTCGGGGGGGAGCTCAATGAAGAGATATAGGGCCAGCAAACCCCTTCTAACATTCCCGCTTGTAGGGTTTTGTGAGGTTCGGGGGGCTCAATGAAGAGTAAGGCCGAAACCCTTTAAAATTCCCGCTTGTAGGTTGTGTGGTTTTCGGGGTGCTCAATGAAGGATATAGGACCACAACCTTTAACATTCCTGCTTGTGGGTTTTGTGAGTGTTCAGGGGTTTTGCTCAATGAAGAGATAAGGGCAAGAACCTTTTTAAAATCCGTGTTTGTCAGGTTGTTGTGTGGGCGGGGTACCAATAAGAATATAGGACCGCAACTCTTCAACATTCCCGCTTTTCAGTTGTGTGAGTGTTCAGGGGTAGCTCAAGAAGAGTATAGGACAAGCAATCTTCTAACATCCCTTTTGTAGGTTGGTGTGTGGTAGGGTGTCAAAGAAGGTATAGGACAAGCAACTCTTCAAAAATCCCCGTTTTTCGGTTGTGTGGGGTGTTCAGGGGGAGCTCAATGAAGAGATTAGGACCGCAATCTTCTAAATTTCCTCTTGTCAGGTTGTGTGGTGTTCAGGGTAGCTCAATGAAAGAATTTGGACAAAGAAAATTTCTAACATCCGTGTTTGCAGGTTGTGGTGGGTCAGGGGGGCTCAAAGAAGAGATATGACCCTTTTTGTAACAAAAAGTTTCCCGAACCCCTCGGCTGCGCAGTTAATGTTTTTTGCTAATCTCCCTGACTTATACCTGCCCGTCTTATACCCCCACGCCCTTTCTCCCACCAGTCTTTTAACCCCCCACGCTTATACCCCCCTGATTCACCCCACGAACCTTTCTACCCATTGACTTATTTTTACCACGTCCTATTACCCCCCACGCTTACTACCCCCACGTCTTTCTACCCCCCACCTTACTACCCCCCTCTTTTTTCCCCCAGTCTTTCTACCCACCACTTTACTACCCCACGCTTATCCCACATCTTATACCTACCACGCCCATTACCCCCACCCTTACACCCCCCATGTCTTATACCCACCAGTCTTACTACCCACCACGTCTTACTACCCACCCTCTTCTACCCCCAGTCTTACTCCCCCCCATGACTTACTACCCCCCAGTCTTACTACCCACACGTCTTCACCACCACGTTTACTACCCACCACGTTTACTCCCCACGCTTTCTACCCACCACGTCTTATACCCACCATGACTTACTACCCCCCACGACTTACTACCCACTAGATTTCTACTACCAGTCTATTACCCACCAACTTATCCCCTGTCTTTTACCCACCCGTCTTTCTACCCCCAGTCTTACTCCCCCCACGTCTTTTACCCACCCCCGTCTTTTTACCCACCACGGTTCTACCTACCACGTCCCATACCCCCACGTCTTACTACCCACCCGTCTTACTACCCCCAAAGTCTTACTACCCCCCACGTCTTTTACCCCCCACCTTTTACCTACCACGTTACTACCCACCACGTCTTTACCACCACGTCTTTTCCCCCCACGCTTTTACCCACCACGTCCTACTCCCACCATTAAAATCCCACCCGTCTTACTACCCACCCCGATTACTACCACCACGTCCCCACTACCCCAGATTACTCCCACCACGTTTACTACCCCCCCGTCTTACTACCCCCCCCGTCTTACTACCCACCCGGGTTATCCTCCAGCCTATACCCCCAGTTTACTCCACCAAAGTTTACTCCCCCACGTCTTTCTACCCCCCAAAGTCTTCTACCCACCACCTTACACCCCAAAATCTTACTACCACCACGCCTACCCCTTCTAAACCCCCAGTCCTATTTTCCCCCCCACGTTTTCACCACCATTCTTTTCCACACCCCTTTTTCCCCCCCCCCTTTTACTACCCCCCACCACATTATTCCCCTATCTTACTCCTTACCACCTCCCCCATTACCCAAACCTTTTAAAAACCCCCCCAGTTTTACTACCCACCCCGTCTTCTTTTCCCCCATGCTTATACCACCACACTTACTCCCCCTATATTTACCTACCACGTCCTATACCCACTGACTTATACCTACCACGTCCTATTAACCCCCCCCGCTTAACCCACCCTGTCTTATACCCACCCGTTTACTACCTACCAGTTTTTATACCACCAGACTTATTTTCCTTTCCACGTTTTACACCCACCACGACTTACTACCCACCGTTTTTACCCCACGTCTTTTCCCACCACGTTTACTACCCCCCAAATCTTATACCCCCGTCTTACTACCCACCACGTCTTCTTTCCCCCACCTTTACTACCCACTGATTATACCCCCCACGACTTACTACCCCCTATGACTTACTACCCACCACTTTCCCATACCCACTATGAATTTTCTACCTACCACGTCCTATACCCCCCAATATAAAACCTACCCCGTCTATACCACCGTCTTACTACCCCACGTCTTACACCCCCCACGTCTTACTACCCACCACTCTTACTACAAACGTCTTTCTACCCACCCCCTTATACCACCACTTTACTACCCCCACGTCTTTACCCACACGTCTTACACCCCCCACGTCTTATTCCCACCCGATTACTACCCCTATACTTACACCTACCACGTCCCATTTCCCACCAGACCTTTACCCACCCTGTCTTCTACCCACCACGTCTTACTACCCCCACGTCTTACTCCCCCCCGACTTATACCCCCTATGCTTATCCCACCCGTTCTATTACCCACCACGACTTTTACCCACTGTCTTACTACCACCCCGTCTTTCTACCCCCATGATTCTACCCCCCCACGACTTCTCCACTTGACTTACTACCTACCAGTCTACTACCCCCTATGACTTACTACCTACCACGTCATTACCCCACCCAGACTTATACCCCCCATGTTTTACTACCCCCCCGTTTCTTAAACCCCCCACGTCTTACTACCCACCCCGTCTTCTACCCCACGACTTACTACCCACAGATACTAAATACCAGCCCATTACCCACCACGACTTACACCCCCCCGTTTTACTACCCACACGTCTTTTAAACCCCCCACGTCTTACTACCACCCGTTTACACCCCCCATCTTATAACCCCCCTCTTGTTCGCAGGCTTACAAATGTTAAGAACTCTAAAGGGGGAAAATTTTTGAGTAAAGCCCCTCAATGAGTGGGGAAAAACCATCCCTCAATACCAGTTCAGGAATATAGTCAGATGGAATTTCTGCATGGGAGCCCCACAAATTTAGTTAATTTTAAAAATGCTTTTTAAAGGGCCCTTTTTGGGCTAAAAGGGGTCACTCTGTGTTGGACTAGCTGCAATGCGAGAGATCAGGTTTCGAATCTAGTGGGTTTTATGGGGTGATTTTCCAAAATTTATCTCCCACTTTCCTCCAATCAAATGTGGTCACCCTTTTTTCTAAACCAACCTTAATCATCCCCGTCATTAACTTAATTTGAACATGTGCGTATAATCTGAACAAGTAGTATGATGCGGTGTTTAAAAAAAAAGTTAAAAAAAGATTTCCCGGAAAAGGTTTTTGATTCCCGTTCCGGCGACATTATTTAAAAAAAATTTTTTTAAATAGTATAGTCCCAAGATAAAGGGTTTAAAAAAGGCATGTAGGTAGTTAGTGTGTTGTTTTTGATAGCTGTGCTACAAACTATATAAATGTTGATTTGACTTGATTGAACAAGCAAAACAAATAACCGCCCCGTGGGTAAAGCGGTCAAAACGCCTGGGTAAAGAACCAATGGGTTCCCGGGGTAATCCGCGCTGGTACCCTGAGTAAATTTTTCCGAAAGGAAAAATAATCTTTAAGGTTACCAGGGTTTGGTTAATCAGGGATAACACCCACTACTGGTTCAAAACATTCATTATCATCACATTCATTAAGGGGCTGTCGGTAGAAACCCCGAGGTGCATTGGGTAACCTTCTGTGCGCCACAACAGGGACTGTTACGGCGCATAAGCTAAATAAAAAAATAAAAGTAAAAAAAATCTCTTTCCTATTTTACCAAAAGGAAGATAATGTTTGTTTGTTCTGTTCTGTTGCGCCATGCTGCTGAGCTATGAAAGACAATGGGTCACGTCACAAGTTAAACCCCCGTCGGTTGGTACAAACCACTTATTGTTTGGGGGCCGTCCAGGGGCCAAACACCAACCTCTGTTCTGGATCACGGTAGAGAACCGACTAAAAATAGCCATATAGGATTTAAAAACCTTTTGGACCAAAAATGTAAGCCGAGTAAAATTTTGTTCCCCAAAAGGGGCTAAAAAAAACGTTTGAGATCTGAAGGGGGGGAGATTCTAAACATATCAGGGACTTCTAAATTTCGGGGGAGGACACCCCTTAAAACATTAAAAAACATGCTAAGGACATTATAAAAATGCTGGGAGATTCTAAACATGCCCCGAGGATAAAATCCTATAAGGGGGACATTAAAACATGTAAGGACATTAAAAACAGCTAGGGGATTCTAAAAGCCCAGCGGGGGATAAAATCCTTCATAGACATTATAAACTGCTAGGGACATTAAAAAATACAAGGGACATTATAAACATAAAAGGGGACATTAAAAAACATACATTGCATCATAAACTAAAGGGGAATTATACACAAAAAGGGGGACATTTACACAAAAAGGGGACATTATACACAAAAGGGACATTATAAAATGCGAGTGAGGGTTTAAATCTTTCCCAGCACAGGGGAATAGCCCATTCCCCCCTCTGAGGGGTTTTGTTTACGTGGTCATTTTGCTGGGGCCACCGCTGGGTCCCCATGCAACACGCTATGAATGAGCTGTTAAGGTACTCGAGTGTAAAGGGGGTTGGGGTTTGTATTCACTACTGTCGGTATTTTCAATGCACGTGGAGCATGTTGTCTACTGAAAAACTGTTTCATCATTAGACGATATAGTTCCATCTAGAAATTTTGATATTTTGTTAGTGACATCTTTTTCATCATTTATACAACGATTAAACACGAGGAGTTTAGGGAGTGAGGTTGTTAAAAGTGAAGACGGAGGGGATGTTTGTAGTGCAGGTTTTTTAGAGAGTGTAAGACGGGGGGGATGTAAACCTGTAGCACCATCCCTGACTTTGTGCGAGGATGCGGGGGGGCGTATATATGAGAAAGGAAGATTTAAAGGGGAATTGAAACCACTCTGCGTAGGGGGAAGCATGCCAAACTTGGGCCCGACCCCCCATGAAATTTCCCGTGCGGGGCCCCCCCGGAGTTTAGTTGGAACTTTAACACAATTATAGCTTATTATTTTTTTATAATTTTGTAGAAATATATTATTTTATTATTATTATTATTAGCACCGCGTCTTACTACCCATTGGGTTATACGCCTTACGTAAGTGTATTGGGGGTGATTTGAGTTTGAAATGGAGGACCTACAGTTTAACGGGGGTTTCCGAACCACGGTGGAGGCCTGGGAAACCCCCATTCACAAGAGTCTTGTCAGAGGTGAAGGGGGGGTTTGGTAATCAAATAAATCTGCCCCGTGCCCGAGGTTTTAAACCCCCGGCCCGCCAGATAGAAGTCTGACCCCTTCCCCCTAGACCCCCGGGTCCCCTGTAAAAATATACAATGGGACTGACTTGGAAATTGTGGCAAATTTTTGGGGGAAGTGGGGTTGGTGTACCCTTTTTTTTCTTTCTCTTTTTTATTTCCAAGTCGTTTAAAAGTTTTTTTAAATTTGCGGATCAAATAGATACGGCAGCAACAATAAATTTGTTTGAACACTTTTTTATCTTATGAAATGGAACAAAGCATCTAGAGATGAATTTACGACTTATGGAAAGAATTTGTCATCAAAAAGTGAATTCAACAAAAAAGACCGTTGCTAAAAGGAAAAAAAAAGTTTAAAATTTTATTATAAAAATAAAATTAATCTTTTTAAAAAATGTTTTGTTATTTTTTTGTAAAGAATTTTAAAATTGGTTTTTATTTAAATGTGGATGAAGTAGACGGGGGAAATAGGCAGGGATTTGGAATTTTTAGGGCAAAACATTTTTTGCCCAAAAAATAAATAAATTTTGTCCCCTAGAAAATTATCTTTAAAAGGGTCTATCAACGGGGTTTGAATATCTTCCGAGCAAAAAGGGTATTACATGAAAAAAATGTTTTAAAAAATGGAAAACGTTGTCTTAAATTTCCCAAGCCCCCTTTGACAGTATTCAAAAATTATTAGTTTAACTTGTGAAGAAATTTGAATGTTTGTACTGGAGCGGTATTTTAATATATATATTAAATTTTAATTAATAGATTCATATAATTTTTTTTTTTAAACAAATAGTCTCAAAAAACGTAATTTTAAAAATGTTTTTTTAAAACGCGGGAAAAAGTAAAATTAAAAAACAAATGTTTTTAATCTAAAATTTCTTTTTTTTATTAAAATAATCTTTTTTCGAATATTTTATATATTCTCCCCACTCGTTCTTTTACCCCATGAATGCCGACTTCAAAATTTTTGAATAAGGGCAGAACAACATAATGGAAAGGATGGTGGCTAGGCACAAAAAATTTCAAATAACATGCAACAAATGACCCTGATACTTAAAAATTTGCGCAAAGAAGAAGCTAGCCAAAACAAAGCAATAAAAAGTCTTAGATATTGCTGAAAGTTTGTTTTTAATTTTTTTGGTTCCTAGTTTAAAGCTAAAGTTATATTTAATAAAATAAAAACCCCTTTAATTTTTTCTTTTTTGTTCAATAATGCATAAGATCTCATTTGGGGAAGACACGTAGAACCTAAGGTTTCATTTTATAAATTTATTTGGGGTATCTGACGTGCATTTTCTAAAACCGAGTGAAAAAAAATCAGCACTATTTTGATACTATCTTAAAACCCCCAATCCATTAGCTCATCAGTTTAGGAATAAAAAAATGTTTCACTAAAAAAAAAATTTTCCAGGGTGTCAGGGAAACGAAAAATAGGTGTAAATCAGTTTAAAGAACATTCTATCGATTTAGTTGATATCCCTTTTACTGGGCTTGCGTGGAGTGGTTTTGTTCGCGAAGTCCAGTTTCCGGGCGACGGTGGTTGTCAGGCGTCGATCTTGTGGGTCCCCGTGGATGGGTAAGGAAGGGAGATGGGGGGGGAAAAAAAGTAGGTCAGAGTCCCGGCAACACGAAAACGCGGGGGGAGGTAAGGATCGTCCCCGGGAAACGGGGTGCGGGTTTGGGGGGCAGGGGAACAGTCCCCGGGAACACAAGTCGCGGGGGAGGCAGGGGGCAGTCCCGGGAACACAGAGTCGCGGTGGGAGGCGGGTAACCATCCCGGAACACGGAGTCGCGGTGGGGGGTCGGGGATATCGTGGGAGGATAGGGGAGTGACGATGAAATGTTTTTCAAAGAAAAAAGTGGTTTATTAGCCTTTTATAATGGGGGTTTCCCCAAGGGTTTGGGGCACCCCTGAACCGAATGCCCTTCGGCTGTTGCCCGAAAGAACATCGACTTGAAATTTGCCACGCCCGGTTGTCTATGAAAGGGGATTTTTGTTTGAGTACCGAGTATTGTCATGCTCTTTAAACCCCGCGAATGAATTTTTTCCCGATGAAAAGGAACAGATGAAAGGCCTGCAGATACACAGGTTGGGTTTTGTGCCCGCCGGACATTTTTTACCTGACTCGATGCCAACTAGGCCGCCCCTGAAGGGGGTATTTTGGTTAGAGTAGGAGTCACTATCGGACTCCTGGCCCCTTTTATTTAAATTGATACTTGTACAAAAAAATTGTAAATTATTGACAGGAGTGAAGTTTGGGGATAGTGAACGATCGCGGGGTCTCGGGGATTTGGGGAGGGTTTTCTTTTTTTGGGATGTGGGAAAGGGGTGTAAGGTTGAGATATATTTGTTGTTGATTCATGAGTCGATTCAGGGAGGAGGATCGAAAGGTTTTTAAATTTTGTAGGGAAAGGTTTGGCGCGGTGGTTTTTATATCCATTCCCCCCTTTTGGGGCCCTCAGTGGCGCCAGCGTTTTTTTCTCTGGCTAGAAGGTTACCTAGGCGGTTATCCCCGTGGGGTCGGCGGTGGGGAAAAATTATAAAGGGGTTTTTGTTGGGGTGGATTTTCTTTTTTTGGGGTGGGTAGGTGGATACATTTCCATTCCCCCTCTGGGCCGCAGTGGGGCCCGCGTTTTTCCTGGCTAG